>JAGDQP010019324.1:21524-35048 GCA_022664845.1 Lepisma saccharinum
GACTTGTACGAAACTTGCTTTGGGTTGTCTTCTATTGATTGTGGTATGAGTCCATCACAAATCACTTAAAGAAGAGGAAAACACTATTAGTTAAAAGTTTTCGTCAAGTAAAGTTTATCGCGATAGTTTCCATGTTTATTGGAAAGTAATGTTTCGTTACCAGATAAGCGGAAAATGATTATTCTGTTTTGAAGCACTGTTAGTTGCGAGAAAATTGAGCAAATCACTGTTATCACATGATTGTTTAACTGTTATAGCACTAAGAAGTTTTGAGATACTAACTAGGAACATTACGTTAATGTTGTTCACATAATAAGAAAAGAACGTCTTGCCGTAGGTGCTGTAAGGTTAAACAAAATTAGTCCAAACCTTAGTATTATTGCAGGTTATTATTTTTTTTTTTCATAAAGAGACTGTTTTTAGAAATAAAAAGGAAAAACACTGTTCATGATAACGGTAATTGGAGAATGTTGTTGTTCCGAATAACATCTGGTTTTGCGTTGATTCTCATCTTGACATTGAACTTGTGTTATTAACGGTGAAGGTAGGAGCCAAATTGTCTGTGAGTTCGGTTTTGTCTGTTTTGCGGCTGCTATTGCAAATTAATTTGAAGCAGTTAGGGTAGTCATCAACGCCACCACATAATCACCTGTTAGATAAAACTATCGTAGTTAGAAAATAAAACTATGTAGATAGTGAACTCTCATTAGAAACATTGCTGTATGTAACGATAAACGTAAGTTGATAGTTGCATATGGCAAGATGGAAATCTTTGGTTTGAAGGAGCGAAAACATAGCCTGGAGGTAAGGGAAAGTTAATTTTTAGTAATGAACCATTAACTCCATATTTCGCGAAAACAAAACCCGTTGCTTGGAAATAAATATCGACAAGCTTGGACAAGCGAGAATATCTAAAATGTTTTCAATCCGTAAGGCAAGGAGATTAATTTTAGCTCTGTATTTCTCGTCTGGTCAATGAACGAGACGAAAATAATAGAAAAGACAAAATAACATGGAAGCACAAATGTTCGTGTTATTAAACTGCCTTGTCGTCATTAACTGGACTCTGAGGCATATTTACATCATTTTTCACAAACATGACAATGACGCATTTCACCGTTACGTGTCGAAAAGATAGCTACAGCCTTGTAGTACATTGAGGTTTCTAGAAGCGATTTACAAAACCTTAAAGAAACTAAATCTATTATAAGTATAAGATCTAAATTTTACCTATTTGTTACGTAATGAAATGTTTAAAATAAAAGCGAATAACTAAATGAAATAGTTGTTTTTCGCAAAACTGAAGTTGTTTGGAAAGAAGGGTAGGTGGGTGGTTGTAAGCCCTTTTTTGTTTTTAAGTTTATACTTCTGGAGTAGAAATAGCCAGAAGGTTGGTAATAAATGGGAAATGAATGAGATCCAAGAAGCGGGAATCATTTGAGCAGGAATAGATAGGTTTTGTCCTGAGGATAGTTAAGGAAGCAAAAAATGTCTGGGATTTCCCGTATAGCTGAGAAGCGTAGGGAAGGAGAACGGGGTAGGGAAACTTGAAGGGAATTTAGGAAAAGATCGGTTACAAAGATGAAGTCAAAGGAGTTGTTCTTGGAGCCTGAAGCTACAAAAAGGATGAGAGAAGCGGGAATACGGGACGAAAGATGTTGGGCTGTTGCCAAGAATAGGTTGAGAGGAGTGGTTGTGTTAGGTGCAGGTTTGTTTAACGGTATTCTAACCATTGTGAATTGGTCCCATGCACTCTCGCGGTGTAGGCTGTTGATACGAGAATGTATGAGGTTCGGTGAGGTGAAAGGGTGGTATTGTTGGAAATGTGGTGGATCTGGTACAGGATAACATGCCTGATAGGTCGAGGAGCGTCGTCGTAGGTAGCGACTGGAAGTGGTGGAAGAAAATCTAACTAACTCCATTTCTAATACTAAATATTAATGAGTAAATAACAGGCGAAATTATGTAAAAACGCTAACAAATACCAAAACTGGTGTTCACTCAAAATTTTAGAAAACCAAAAGTAAATTACCCTCTCTAATTCTACGGTGGAGCCATATAACGTCTCCCGGTAAAGAAAGCTTGGAAATAAATTAGGTAGACTTGAGGGAAGGGTAGTGCTTTAATTGAAACTAATTCTGTATTATTTATAATGTTAACAATGATGTATGAAGATTTATTGACTTGATTTAACATGAGTGGATATGGTAAATTCGTGAATATTTAACAGCTCGTCACTCGGTAGTGTAGAATCGGTACAAGTACTGACTAAATAATATGCCTTTGAAATTACAATTTAGTGATTTACAATCCTGTCACGCTAATAATTTAACATCTGAGAGATACAAACATTTGTAGCAAAATTTGGGAGACTTTTTCCAAACAGGATAAATTACAATTGTTATTCAAAATTTTGAGTGATTGTAGTTTGATTGCAATATTTAATTTTTTGAAACAGATTTACTGATATCGGCTCCCTTCACCTTTCTTGGCAACGAGTTCGTCTTGGACTACTATGTGATGGCTTCAGTACAGCTTCGGTCCAGAGGGGAATGATCAGTCCCCTTTTATAGTTCTGGTTGTTTTTCAATTGAGATGTCCTGGCTTTCCCAAATGAGATACTTAATAAGTCATTACAGCTATGTGACCTTGGTCTCGAGCTATGTTTTGAAAAGTAACAATTTTTAAGTTTTACTTGTGCAGAGGAGGAAATCTTTCCAATATTTTAAAAGTACAGTATGGGCATAATGTCGTATTCACTTTTATACATGATTTGATTTTTATTTAGTGAATACGATTCATTATTTACAATTTTATGGATAATTAAATAAATAAGTGTATAGATATAACACTTGGATACATGTCGGAACTCAGAAAATGTGTACCACATACGTTAACACCTCAACAGAAGCAGCAGTGAGTTGACATCTACAGTTCCCTGTTCATCCATCAAAGACGTGAGCCACTTCTGGACAGAATGGTGACAGGGGATGAAAAATGGGTCCTGTACCATAAAAGTACACGCAGACAGCAGAGTACCTAAGAGGGGGTGCAGGAACTGTGTCAGAACAGGATATCTACCCCTGCAAAGTGTTGTTGAGTTTTTAGTGGGATATCTGAGGGATAATCCATTTTGAGCTGTTGTCACTTAACCAGACCATCAACGCAGATGTCTACTATCAGCAGCCTGAACGCCTAGGAACTAAACATCTTGTTCTGGTTATTCGGAAGGGTGTGTTCATCCACGGTGATAACGCGCGCCCACACTCGGCAATAACGACCTGTGCTAACATAAGATCAAGGAATGTGGCTGGGAGAAACTCCCTCACCAGATCTTGCACCAACAACCTACTGTCTTTTTCGCATTATGCAAAACAAACCTTTCCAGAAAAACACTGCTAAATGAGGATGCCGTGCGACGAACAGTGACCCAGTTCTTTGCCTCCAAAACCGGTGACTTCTTTCAGCGGGGGATTCAACAACTGGTTAACAGGTGGTAGTACTGGATACTATTTTCCTGACTAATGTTAGTGTTAAAGTAAGTTATCGTTCTTTTTCTCACGGTGCAAAAATACGACATTACTTATGGATGCTGATGTGAAGTATATTTAATCTCAAATTTATAAAAAGTGGCAGATGGAAAACTATTCAATGTCACAAAGATCTACAATATGCCAATATTGAGCTAATATGGTGTACACGTGGGAAGCACAATGCATGGAATATTTATTTAAAATCTCCATCGAATAGAGATTTGATTTTGTTATGTTCTGCTACATATCGAACTTAGAAAGTGTATCCATTGGCTAATATTTAAACCTAAGTTTACATTTAATTCAAAATATTTCCCCTACTCGACATTCAGGATTTCTGTCTGTTTAATTTTAGAAAAATCGTTAGAAGAGTCGTATATAATTTCTTTTGTCATTTGATGTTTTCGTAAATATTTTAACTACTATTAATCGTAATACAGAGCATTATTTCATCACTCGTTAGTCTCGTTACTGTAATAAGGGGTCGTTCAATTACTACTTCAGTCCAGTTTTTACTCGTTTTAGATCCCCGCCCCCTTGTAAGCGAACTTGAGCACATGGACGATCAGCAAAAATAAACGAACTTTGAACCCCCTCGGTGCTAACGTAATACTGAATGACCCCTAATCATAGACAAAAGACAACACCATACTAACGAAACCAAGCGTTCCGTTTCGTGAAATTTTCCATTTCGAGCCCTGTACAGTACCATACATACGAAGTATGTCATGGCGATAAATTGGTGTCACGACGTTAGCCTGGTAATAATTGGAATTCACCTTGGAATATTTAGCGACACGGGTATCTTGAACTTTCTATTGTAACAGAAACCAGCAGTAATCATGGATCTCTCGCCAAAACTTTCCCTACATTCATGGTACCATCTTTGGAAGTCTTTACCACCACGTTGGTTGTAGGAAATTGCACTCGACCTGTTACACAGTTACATATGCCTCGTCCAGTGTGCCGACATATTTTTACCACCTGTCGCCAGCTAGAAGGTGCTCGTAGCGCCTTAGACAATTGGTGCGACTTTCTATAATGTGTTTTGGTATGAGTTGCTGAACACGGCTCTTTCGACGCTTCTTCAACCCCAGATCACGATGAATTATGGTGTGAAAATTGTTTGGGGGAATGTTCCCAAACGGTGTGTTATATATCTATGTGTATCTGGGTTCTTTCCTTTGACGAGAACTTGCACTTCCCGGATAGCTGGTGTACGGCTCGTAGCAGGACGGGAATTGGCTTGTTTCTGACGTACAGGAATCGTCCCATTCCTCACCTTTCCTTTCCCTTTTAACACACGTCCTATGTCATTCATTCTTCGACACTTTGACTCTACGTTTCCTGCATATCTTGATTATGACACTATAACTATACTTGGCATTGCAAAGCGATCTTACATAGCCTTCGCAGTAGGGGTCGATCTTCGGTGGCATTTTTCTACACTTGTCACTGATAAACTGAGGTGCAATGTAACTATTCGATTGGTGATGTAATTCACTTCACGGGTGCTACTAACACATCTCGAAATCGATTATCTGTAGTTCGAAAACAACCTCTCCTTAGATTCATTGTTCTAATTAAAGCAAATTAATTTTAATAGCAAAGCAGCAGCCATGTTTACATCTTTAACCATTTATAATTTTATATCACCGAAACTATTTTCTCTATCATGCTAACTTAAGGGGAATTTCTAATACATACGTTCATTTAAAATATATATATATATATATTTTTTTTGGCAACTTTCCATGGAACAGAATGGAATTTTACAAATATCTATAGTTTGTTTGGCGGGTAAGGTAAGAGACAGTAAAATTTCGTGAATAAAAGTGTTTAAATTTCATGAGTGATTTCGTGAGTAAGAAGTTAAAAAATCGTGAGTAGATAGTAAAATTTCGTGAGTACAAGGGTACATTTCTTGAATAGCTAAATATAAATAATTGTACTAAATGACGATTTAAAACTTTAGACATAAACCTTGCATGCTCTTAAAAACCTAAAAAGAGTGGATTTCTTTCACGTACTTCTTACACATTTTCAAAAACAAGGTATCAAAATTTTAATAAACGTACGTACAGCTATGAAGGATTTTCTTTCTTAATCATTCTGCTCATTCTAAATGAATCATTCAGGTATTTTCATAGGCATATGATGAACACAGTTCCAAATTTGTCATAGTCAGATTAGTTCGATTGTTGAGCAGCACACAGGAAAACTTTGAAATAATCTCTCGCAGGTTGCATTTGAAACTTTGCTTTGCTCTTTCCGAAGCGAGATTTACGGTCGCGTGATATCTTACTTGTTCGAATTCTTTTCACAAAGCTTTTCATCGGAAATACCGTCAAACCCACACAATGTCTGGCGTTGTGATAATGTAGTTCGTATTTCTCGACTAGATGGAAAAGCATGCTCGCAAAATTGCTGCCATCAAAAGAGGATAAAGTGCTCACGACACTCTAACATTCTTTGTGCTACGACAATCCGATGATAGGTTTCTGAAGACGATTTACATTTTTCCGGTTGTTTAGGCATTATTTTCGTGAATGAATCAATAAAAATGGTATAATTTCGTGACTAGAGCTCAGAATTCGTGGATGGAAGCAAAATATCCAGATTTCGCGTATTTTGTGAGTAAGAAATAACATTTTCACGAAGTGTTAACAAGCATCTACCTACCCCATGCGACTTCATGAGTGTTTAATTTTTTTAGCAAATTCGTGAGTCGCGAAATTCTATTGCCCCTAGGTATTATTATAAAATTAAGCCAAAAGGTTTTCCAAACTCCATGATAAAATAAAATGTCGTTCTCTCTAAAGCATGGGTTTTCATCCTTTTAACACTCACGAACCGGCAAATTACAGGAAAAAACGTTCAAGGACCTTACCGGAGATGTCAGTTTGGTAGAGGTTTATTTGACGTTCCAAAGATGACAACATATCTTCAGATTGTACTTATTTTAGAAAGAAAATGTAAACTTTATTCTCAATACTGAATTGTCGAAATGAACAAATAAGTGTTACATAATTAAATGTACCAAGTTGCCGAGGAACGGTACGGATCCGCGGACCGGCGGTTGAAAACCACTGGTCTAAGAATGGGTTTCTCAACACGCCGAAAGTAAACAGTGTTGCTAACGAGATCTTTTACGATCTCAAAATGTAGTCAAAACTCAAAATATACTTCACAAAACTAGTGTTTACTCTGATTTCATGCATTTTTAAAATAATAAAATCCTGTCCAAGTTAAATTCTTAATGACTATTTTTAATGAAAATTAACAATTTGTTGATTTTGCACGCAAACTTTTTGCCGATTGTTTCTAGGAAACTTTCTATGTCATGGGGAAAATATAGAGAACGCAGTATTGACTACTACCTCAATCTCCTGTGAGCCTATATAAGAACAGGGAGGAGGAATGGTAATTTACGATCCCAAACATAGCTATGCAGAACATAAATACTTTGCGCCCTTAACATCAATTTTCACAGCAGAACGGCCTGAGCAAAAGTAGCCTAAATGCCTTAAAAATTAAATTCAAATTCAGAGAAGAAATTCAAGCAATGTCGTTTTGAAAGAAATAAACTAGTTCTTATGGATTCCAAATCTGGTACCTTAGCACTACAAAAACTAGATCAATCAAAAGTGCTCCATACACTAGCAATACTTTCAACACTGACATACTTTAGTGTATAAAACTATTTAAAAAATGTACACATCTACCAATAATAGATACATACATATACAAATACATATATGTAGAAGTGAAACTACTAAAATACAAAAGAGAAAAGCTGTTTAGTTCAGATATTATACTTTGATCTGCATTTGGCTGCCGCCAATAACATATTTTTTGCACTTTTGCGAAGTTAATATTTTTTATAATCTCGATGATCTTCTTAACTACTTCATGTCTTCTAGGCATACGATGAACACAATATTTACATAGCTCATTCATTGTCTATATCATGATAATAAATACTACAATTACTTCAACTAGCAGCATGTTCTCGAAATTCCCAGTTCTTGTTCAATATGTGAGACAAATTTTGTATGAGGTTAGAGATCGGACAACAGTACATTCTAAATTCGGAAGAGCGGAATATTTTATTTTACGACTGCGAAAAGAGGACCACTCTTGTTGCAGAACGTAATAGCCTACATGTTCCAAAGTGAGGAAAAATCATTAAACATGTGCAGGAGAAAAGTATGTATCTAATATTCATAATATATCTAATATAAAGCAAATAATAAAAATAAATAATCAGGAAAGTTGGCAATTCGATTAATTTTTACAGGCTGTATCACAAGAAAATAATTTATTTAATTGAAAGTAAAGGTGAAATGTTGTTTGGTCTTAGTTCTATGCTGCTAGAGACAAAATAAGTCTTGCTGAACAATTTGTGCTTATCCTCGCAAATTTCGGTGTCTCGATCTAAGAGCCAACTATTGTTGTCCAAAGGTGTCACCAAATGGCAAATATCCTTCTCAGCAGTTATCTCAAAAATATACTTTTAGGAGTCAATTACGGAAACGACCTAGAAGAGAAATAGATTCTATTACAGTTATACACAAAAATTGTCTTTCAATATATTTTTGTCTTTCAACTGTTTGCTTATCGGTAAGGAAAGAACTGCAGAATGATTTTGACTAAATATACTTTAGAAGCAAAAATAATTTTGGAAAAGAATAATAGCCTAATCGTAGTCGTACATAATAATGACGTGAATTTGAATAATAGGTTAGAAATTTCTATGTCTTCTTTGATTTAATATTGTTAGAAACTGAAAACATTCTCATTTTCATTAGTACGCTCCAGGCAGACAGTTGCCTAACTTTGCCAAGGATAGTGGTTGAAAGTGTTCAATAGTGAAAATGGAGGGTAAACGTTCATGGTGATTCAGAGGAATGTTGACCATTCTCAATAATTATTAGGCGATAGAGTAAACATGGTAGAAATGTAAGAGTCAAAAAGTGTGAGTTTGGTTTACGCAGCACAGATTATGTACACACATTTGGTTTGATTACGACTGGATATATGTAAATTCTAGAAATAAAAATTCAGTCCCTTCTGAGGGGCAGAATTATGTTCAATTAACAATAATAATTTACAACACTTCCAGTGACCAAATTGTTAGTCTGCTCACTTCGTGTCGAGTTTTTGGGTTCAAATCCGATGAAGGGTCCGTTGAACGGTGTTGTTCGGAACACACTTAACCGAAAGCTGTACACTCCTTTCTTATAAGCTCACAAGATTATTTAGGACGTTTATTAAAATTCAAACAAACCCAATTATTTACAATTTATAAATGTGCTTAGTGTGTATCTGCTTATGTCTTTATGTTCCATAGAACAAAAAAATATTGTACTCTAGAACACTACTGATTAAGCCAGAAAATAAAACTGGAAGTACTATTAGAGATAACGTTTTAGTATAGAGATAATATAAATGAAACATAAAGCTTTCAAAATTTTCAATTTTGTGTTTCAGTATATTTTCACACACAAAAATATCTACAGTTCAATGAAAGTATATACGTAAAAGGAAGAAACATTTCAGGAAACAATTGTCGGATATAATATTTTAGTCTTAGAACAGAGCAATAAATCAATATACTTCGCGCGTTTTGATACAGCTGCGAATCCTCTAGAAGTTTTGTTGTAGGGTTTTACATATGAAAATGAAGTTCACATTACATTCTGCAAGAGTTGCACTTTTTCTTCTTTGTTTATAGTAAACACATGGTGGTGACCAGGTGACTAATTAACCTCTTTAAGCTCCGTTGCGATCTGCCTGACACTGTTACACACGCTTCACATCTGCAATGCATTATATCTTCTTTCCCTCCTCCTACACGTTGTGAAATTCTTAAAACATACGAGAAACATCCTTAAAACTCTCGTACCTTGCTGGAAAACTTCACACTCTCAAATACAACATATTTGGACGTAGGGCGTTGATATTACTATTAACAATATAATATACCGATCTCATAGGGTCTGTATTGCACTATAGCAAGATTTAGTAAGATTCACTTTCTTAAATGACCTTCCTCCGCTACTATTGATACATTGATTTTATACACATAATTCTTAGGATCAATATACAGTATTACATACCATAAATTATAAGGAAATGTACAATAAAAATGTTTTATTTTTTCAGAATAACAAAAAGTTGACAAAATTTTATTGATCTGCAACGATGTAGTGATTTTTCAATACATTATTACATTTTTTTCTGTGTAACAGCTAAGAGACAATTGAAGTCATTGCAAGTGATTGCTTAACACAATCATATCAGGAGACATAATAAATTTCGTAACCCAATTAAACAGAGAAGTAGCAAGGATTGTCAATTTCGGGGGTTTAAAGCCAAAATTAGAGGATGTAAGTAAATTTTTGCAGGGTGTCTGTCTAAAAATTTTTGAACCGTAAAAAGTTTAAAGTTGGGGGCAAGTGCTCAAGAATTTGGGGGAGCGTCCCTGAAATCTGACTTCTGATAACAATTTAACAGAAAAGATCTTCCCGATATTACGATAATTGAAAATAAAATAGACAACAAAGTACAACATTTACTTCAAAGGGAAGTACATCCGCCAAGTGCCTGGCGGACATTGGTTTAATATTGAAGAAAATGCAAAGTTCTGCTTGTCTCATTGTGTATTGTACTAATTTTAGCGGCCCATAGCGGTAATGTGCATATTTATGACTCTTTATAAATCAGTTTCCAGAGTAATAGCTGTTACACTCGGACACATTCAAACATAAATAAACATCACTAATGAAAAAAAATAATATGAATTACGATACCACTGTAACAAAGAACTTATCCAAGTTTCATTTTTCTTCCAATTAGAAATTGTTTTCGCCTTTTAATTTGCTTGCAATATAAAAAAGGAGGCATAACAGTTGTTACTCACTCAAGGTCCATTCGCTAAGTGTCTGACAGTGTGGTAAAATATTGAATAAGACAGACTTCTCTGCTGTACACAGTATTTATAGTATTACTTTGAGCTGCCCATAGCGGTACTTATACGTGTCTCTGAGTCTTGAACCAATCCTGTAAGCATAAATATACTCGACAACAACCACACTGATTCGTTTGTGCATTTGAGACTGAGCAATTCGAGTCTTCAGTTTTCCAAAGAACGTTGTCAGCATCAAAGAAATCAAAGGTAACGGGGCTTTTCTTCAGGCATGTTTAAACATGTTGTTGAATACTAGAGCACTGAACTGATTTTGAATAGACAAATGCGTGAAGATTGATGATAAGCATAACGGCTCTGGAGGTCTATATCGCTCACAAAAGTGTTTGGCAAAAAATTAAATATGGATACGTTCTTTGAAACAGTGGTGTCATCATTCAAATTATTTCTTCATTAGTGATGATTGTTTATGTTTGAATGTGTCCTAGCGTAATAACCATTACTCTGGAATCTCTTATTTATAAAAACTCATAAAAGTCATAAATATGCAAATTACCGCTATGGGCCACTATAAAATTGGTACAATAAACACTCAGACAAGCAGAACATTGCATTTTGTTCAATATTAAACCAATATTTGTCAGGCACTTTGCGGATGTACCTTGTAACACCATCTGTACAACCCCTTTTGAAGTGAACTGAAATGTTTTACATAAAAATAGAATTAAACAATATGACTAAATCTGACATAGTCTATCGGATGGTGATATTAGTAACTTACGGTACTGACCGAAATTGGGCTATCCAGGCAGAGAGTCGAACGTTTTAAATGAAACGGTATTTTTTTTTATTAGATTACACACTAGAAATGAAGAAAATAGTTCCATTGACCTTGAAATTATCTTGAAAATATGAGACGATTCCATCTGTACAGTGGGTAAACAAATTCAGTAGAATGGAAAGATCAGTACTTAGTCCATCCAATTTACATTTCTTTATCGTGTAGTTTCTCCTGTTTCAGAAAATAAATCTCTGTCGCTATGTCTCTTTCCATCCTAGATGTAGTTTGTCAGTAATTGGTAAGAGGCATGAACTTAAAGAAGGCAGCCTTTTCACAATTTTTCTCTGCGCTAAAGTAAGTGGACACATTTAAATTTCCCGTTCTCTCATTGAATGAACCGGGAATTGAAAACAAATCATTTCGAAGCGTAAAATGCTGTATCATATCACCAGTTGGATTATTGTTTAATTATGATGATTGATAAGTAAGGTTCTGTACTATCGACTTTCGAAAATCACACACTGCTTACAACATTGTAGAAACCAGTTCAAAAACATATATAGTAAATCAATGACAATATGTTTTCTGAGATGTCGAACTTGAATCCTTGAGCACAAAGTTTCAGAAAAGCAAAGAGTGGACGAAAATGAATTTGAATAATTAACATGCAGCATCGAGTAAACAGAATAGTGGCACCATAGTCTAGGGGTTAGAGCGTTGGACACATGTCCGCGTGGTCTCGGGTCCCGAGGCAAACTGGGGAGTCAAGTGAATAAAGACGTGACGGCCACTTAGTCTAGAAAGCCCCTAATACGCCTGTTCGTGGCCGCGTAGCACGCAGTGCTGACCACACTGCCGTAGTTCCACCAACCGCGGACAAATGGTGTTGGGGCAGGCTCAGGACCTTTCGGTCTGTAACGCCCGTGGTTATTATTATTTATTTTTATAAACAGAACTTAAAAAATATTACATACAAAGTATAATGAAATGACAAGAGATCATATCAATTGAATATGCGTCAAAAACCTAAACTTGTCTTTGAAGTTTCGAAGTGAACAGTTGTCAACGTACACTATTAACATGTTGCTCTGAGAGTTTTCTTCCTGTGTGTCGTGTAGATAAGTTGCTAACGGTGGACGGTAGAGGTAAGATCTCAAGATCAATTCTACTCGTAATTCAATGGGATAATATAGGAGAATTCTGTTACATTGGGATAAAGCAACAGAGATGTGTACTTAAATATAAATTCTAATGTCAGTTTTTGGATCCGAGATCAAAGATGAACTTGGTTGATCGATGGTATGTGTAGACCCTTCCTGAGCTATCTGAGCAGCCAAAACATGTGTCAGACGCTTAATGCTTGTCGCGAGAGGCGAAGCAAGTTTTGAAACTTTATTGGGAATAAAAGTAGACTTAGCCCATGGAGTTCTAGAACTCTGCACATGTGTCTGTTGTCCTGCAACCTGCGTCGGCATATCTAGAGGAGTCTCTGAGCCTCTAGGAGGTTTCGCAGAGTCTACGGATACCTGAGACTGTTTGTGCTGACACATTATCTGTATGGTGCCAACCGAGAAAGTTTTAACTGGTATTTTTGCTATTACTTGTGAAAACGCACCAGATGGAAAGGTGCGCTGAGACTCTCTTAATCGACATTTTGCATCACTAACAGATATTTTCTCTAATATCAGCATCTCTCGAATTCGTTTTTCTTCCTTAAAAAATGGGACAGTCACGCGACCAGGCCGTGTGCTCACCCTTGCAATTAACACACTGGGGCTTCAGTGAAGTGCAAGGATTAGCACCATGGCTACTGGTTCAGCAAATTGCACATTCAGCAGAGGTCACGTTACAGGACGTGCTGGTCTGTCCATAGTGTTGACATTTAAAACAGCGGATCGGACTTGGTATATAAGGACGGACAGGCAAGCGATAGAAAGCGTTTCCGCGTAATTGGGAAGCTGTTGCATATCAAACATCAAAATAAGAGACCCCGTGATTGGAGTTCGTTAGTCTTTCTGGTTTTAATGCGTTTAACATTAACTACACTTTGGCTGACGAGTTCATTTTTTATCTCCCCTTAAGAAAATCCTTTGAACTTCCAACGAGATATTGTTATATCTATACACTTATTTATTTAATTATCCATAAAATTGTAAATAATGAATCGTATTCACTAAATAAAAATCATATCATATAAAAGTGAATATGACATTATACACATACTGTACTTTTAAAATATTGGAAAGATTTTCTTCTCCTCTGCACAAGTAAAACCTAAA
>JAGDQP010019325.1:7019-18534 GCA_022664845.1 Lepisma saccharinum
ACGAAGTTTCTTTCGTTCACATAGCACGTTTAAATTGTGTAAATCTTGGTTTACTCTTTAGGAGGGTTCATAAATATCGTCATCTTCAAACCATAAGGTACTATGTCCACTTTTTGATAAAATAGATTTAACATTGCAGTCAAAGACCTTGAACTGCAGGCAATCAATACCAAAAGTATTATTTCACGAAACGACCTCCAAGTGGCTAGAAATGTCAGGAATGTAATGAATTTATACAGGCTTTAAATGATACTTCAAAACTGTTTTTTTTTTCTCAAAAGTAACCTTCTCAAAAGTAACCTGAAGTGGACCTTCTACTCCCTAGGTGACAATATGTTTTATTGTAATCGTTATGTGCCAGATCTTATGAATAAAACCCTCCCGATTGACGATAATTCGAATTCATTTGTGGTCTTTAAGCAGCTCAGGAAGTTCACAAATCTCTCATTTCAGTATTGAGAAAATTTGTCATGACAGCAATTGCTACTCCTTAACCGTAAATAAGACTGACAACCGACTGCTTTCCAATTACCAATTTGGAGTATTAGTAATATGTCGGATAGCTCATACAGATAACCGGGGATCGAATCCTGGTGTGGTTTCGTTTATATTTTAAAAGAAAAATAACTTTCCTATAACAGATACACGCACTAGGAAATTTAATAAAATTACTTACCAAGGGTATGTGGAGGTTAGGTAAATCGGGAACGGTGTTTTTTATTGCACACTTGATGGCCCTGTCTTTAAATCACAAGTAGCTATCTACTACGTCATGACAATTTCTGTCAATACTGAAATGAGACATTCGTCTCAGGCTCAGGCCAACGCACCGGTTGACGAGACTATAGCACAGTCACGTTCCTAAAGCGGAGTCATGCGTTAAAGTCTCGCGTTCGGAGCTCACTTTACGAAAAACGAGTGGTTTAAGTTATGACATGGGAAATTCAGTCCATCAAACTGGTGAATAATTTATGTTTATGTAATTAAAATCTTACTTCAAATGTGGCAGCCACTGGTACACAAGACCGTGATCAGCAGGGTTCTGATTAGTTAATTTGGATGTATCTTTTGACTTTAGGCAACTTCTGATCAGGCCTCTGTTAATGGGTGTAACCTTTCATGCACTGGCAACATTTCATCGGAACTATCTCACAATGTTCATAATAAATTAGCCTAATAAATCCTTTGCGATATCTATCTCTAATTATTCAAAACAACGTCCTACGAATTTGAATTTATTAACCTTTTGGCATTTATGGCTCAGACTGAGATAAAGTAGAGAAAATGATGCGGAAAGAATTCGACAGGGCCTATGTTCAAGGTACCGTTTGCCTGTTATCATTGAAGAATTACCCCCGGAGCGACCTCAGTCAGGGCAGTTGGCCGCTGGTGTCGAAGTCAGAACCTCCGTAATGCGAAACCAACGCTCTACAAACTGAGCTATGACCACCATGTACAACGCTCTACGAGTTTCAGAAAACATACAGCAAATCGTGCCGATGCATTGTCATTATGTTAACTTCATTCCACGTTTGAACGTAATAATCCATTTTAAAACATGTTGATAATTCGAACAATAATTGTTGATTTTCTGATTACGTGACTGATCTACGCACATTCTATCTTTGAAGCTGATTTATTCATTGAGTTTGATTGGTTGTTGATTGATTTTAGGGTCGCATTTTTAATCAGTCTTTTGCCACCCACTTTGTCTCGTTTAGTTACTATGAATTGTGTTTCCTTACTTAAAATCAAACTAATACGTTTGTCTACTGTTCATTGTGGGACATGAGCGAAACGCTGGTGACATTTTAATAACATCATATAATTTCAAGAGCTGCGCCCCCACACACCTTCTTTTCCTGTCTAGATCATGTTAAATCAGCGAAATATTCTCTTTATGAGTTGTTAGAAGGAAAGAAAGCATGTTTGAAAATGCGTACAATTTGCAAAATAAAACTCTTAAAACAGTGCCAGTAATTTAATAGAATATGTATTACTCGATTTCAAAGGTATAGTCAGGGGCGTAAGCAAGATTACTGTTCTGAAGTGCGGAGGGGGAGGGGGGTAAGGTAGGTTCTCAATATTTTTATCAATTTGAATAAAGTTTGATAGAATTATAACCGAGTTTTAAAATGTGGAACTGAACAAATCGTACGATACTCCTATACACCGCTTATAATAAATAGGGCCAGCATAATTATTTAATTGAATATTTCTCTAAATTGGCGTGAAATTAAACATATCTCTAAATTGATTCTCGTAGTAGTATTCACATACATATATGTGGCCAAACTGAATAACTTGATCATATAAGCCGGTATACGTGTCCTTACATATTTTTTACATATTTTATTACATTTATTCTTAAATACATATTTTAACGTATTTATTTCATACATACACATTTTACTAATTATTAAGTGATTTTACGTAACTATATTAATTTTAAAGTAATGCTGATTGATTTTTTGAATCATAAATTAATTTGATGTGTTTTCAACGTTTAAACTTGAGCATAAATTTTCCATATTTCTATGTAATTTAGTTTACAAATAATTAACGCATTACGCATTTTAAGGCTGTAATTGTTTATGGAAATTCAAATTTGCCGTGATATCATTAAATGATCCAGAAATAGGATTTTCGCCTTATAAAACTGCTCTAACTGATAATCGGTATTCCTTTCCATTCAAAATGCCGTACACTGTAATGACAGAAAAATGTAGAACAGTCGGTAGTTGGCTCATCGTGTAGTCCCTGTTCGATTCCCGGTGCCGTCCATCCTGACTGAGGTTTTCACTGGTTTTCCTCAGTCACACCAGGAGAAAATCCTTTCCATAATATGGGGGTTAATATCCAATGTAAAATGGAAGAATATGGGTATCTGGAAATTTTTTAAGGAATAAAATTATATCGTAATGATCTTTACGTTGTTGTCTATTAATAGATCTTAGGTAAAGCCTTTCGACCGTTGGGATGGATGGCGTCGTGGTTAATAAATAAGAACAACAAGACGGTTGAATTTTACTGCCACCTTTTATTGTAAAAGTTCCTCTTATGCGATTAAATACAAATAAGTAATACAATTGATTAACAGAGCGCTCGGAACATAGGCAGTATCGAGATATATATTGCTGGATCACCTCTTTACTTGTAATGATTTATGATTCTTATCTAGGTCAGTTTGGTGAGGAGTTTAGCGATAGATAGGATCTTACTCCAGACCAAGTCAGAGATGATTAGGTATTTCGACTCCAGACTAAGTCGGCGGTAGAGGTTGGGGCTCTAACTCTAGACCAAGTCAGAGAAGATAGGAAAAGATGACCAATTTTTAGGATTGAAGTGTAGTGATAATCATTTTGGTGTCTGGTGAACCTTTTGTAGGTGTCTCTAGCTCTTCTACTCTTCTTGTAGGCGTGCTTTCAGTAACTCCAGGTTTCTCAACTTGGAGTCGACGTCTTCGGCTACACGCTTTTCGTTTACGTAAACACTATTTGTCTGTGTTTACATTTATTTATTTATGTTTTGTCGTATGTGGTCTATTGACACACGTCCCATTACAATATGATTGTAAGTAGAGGTAACAGTTCATTCTTATTTCAACTTTTCATGTAAGATCTATGTATACACTTTAGAGCATTATTTGCAATGTGTTCCAAAACTACCAAATTTGATGTATCCCCAGTTTGTCTAATCTAAAAAGATATGAATATAACCAATTAATCGCACTGCTTTCGTAAAACAGCATTGGGATATTTGAGGTGAAATTGGTAGTTTTTAGTTGTAGATTATTTATTTTTGTTCATTTCGAACAATTAATTAAATTTTGAAGCTTTAAGAATATAATTTTACATTTTAAATACATATTTTTTTAACATTTAAGAGCATAAATAGCCGGGCCCTAATTTCGTTTATTATTCTGTGTTATTGTCAAATGAATAATTTTGACTCCATGTACGGGAAACACGATTCTGTCGGATGAAATGAAGACAACTGTTCATGAGACGTTGCTCATAAGTTTACGCTTACCAAGAAACGTTTGCGTGCAAATATAGTAAATAGATTTCAAAATAAGTGAGTAAGTAGTCAGAATAATGTTAATATAGAATCCCATTGAAAACAGTACTTGCCAGTATGTTCCTTTAAACAAATGTCCTGCCTGTACCTGGTATATTATACCATGTTGAAAAATGGCAATGGAAAGTCAGTCACTGCAGCTAGCGGGAATTAAACCCGGGCAATTCAGTAGCATGACAGGTGACCGGCGTTATATCATTGAACTATCGACGACCTACTTCTCTGCATATTTGATATTTCTCCGACCTCAGCTGAAATATTCAATCCCTTCTCATATATACAATGCCAAGACACTCCCCTCTATACGAAGATTTTAATAGAGAAATATTACTAAAATACCAGAATATATAGTTCTAGAATTACCGTACAATAGCAGATCACCACTGGCATGGAACATCCAAATGGAGAAGCCGGCTTCGAATCCTGATCGTTGCACTGACCTACTTTCCTTTCTGCATTTTTCTAAGAAGTAGTTTGGTTTATAAAATTTGTATGGAAATAGCTTGTGAATGCTCAGCTTATAGCAGGCTTAGTATTCCAGAGATAAACAAGGTTTCCTCGTGTCACACCCGGAAAGTGCCGATTGGTAACTTTCAACTAGAACCTGTAGATTCCTCATTACATCCTTTACCTGACCTATCCCAGACTGTGCCAAAGATGCCTATAGGTGATAAATAATCATTCACGTCCAACATATGGCCTGAAGCAATATGCTTCTGAGCTACGAACTTTACTTTGTAATAGTTCTCAATTTATAGAATAATACAACTATTGGAAATAAGGAAACATGAATAGATTAATTTTGTAACAATTCATAATAATCGAGAATATATGGGATGCTAATAACACAAACTTTTCGTTATTACTAAATGGTTATTTCGTCGTTTTGGTAGTATGGTCAGTGAGCGACAAATTGCTCGAGAATCAGGAAGACGATTCTCCCTTTTCGCTTTACGCTTTTTAGTACCTAATTTCTTTATTATATTTCCACTAACCAAATACCTTTTCCTTCTACTCTTTCCAGTACGTTTTTTCTCTATTTTATTTCCAGTAGCCAAAAGTTCGAGAAAAAGTTGGGCACGACTGCCCCCTCCCATAATCGTCGTCTATGGGTTTGTTGTTATGAATCGGTTAAACATAAAAACACGACGTTACTTTCAATCCGGGAAAATGGTTTTGAAAATATAGGAAATGCAAGAATCCAGTCGTTACAGAGGACTCGGTACACAATTTATTCCTTGAACACTGTTATTTTAATTTGTGGCACAGTTTTGTATCATGGCTTCCAAAAAATGTAATGAGAATACGCGTAGCTATACGTATTGTAGGCTACATCTATAGTAACAGAAAACCATCAGTTACTTTAGATTAACTGCCATGCTTTTTGTTTGTGTTTCTCATGTCTTGCGCAGACGGAAGACTTATGTATCTTCGGTTGTGTTTGTATTTTACATATATTTCACTGTATGTATTGATGGTCTAAGTGATACTTATTATTGTTCGAATATTTTATGACTGGGGTAGTTTATTTGATATCTGCATGATATATCTGCTCGATGTTCAGGGCGTGGATATCTCTAGAGTATTGGTAGGTTTAAGCTTCGATCGTTTGCATTATACAGTCGCAATAATTCCAATATATGGCGTAGTGGTAAATGTTGATATCTAAGTTTACTGTCCTGCTGCACATCCACATCGATGGTATCTAGAAATGCTGGGTGTGCTGTGTCTCATTGTTTTGCTATATAGCTGCATCTAGGCTTTTCCAGATGTTCTGTTATTGTAGGAAAAGTAATTATATTGTAGAGAAGGTAGGTTGGGATAGGTAGCTTAATTCGATACGCAAGACGTAGTGCCTGGCGTTCAAATATGCGTAGACGATTGTAGACATCAGTATTGGTTGTGATCCATGCCAAATCACCGAATATTATGCACGGTCAGTAGTATAGTAATTCCCGGGTTTTAGCGCAGATTTTAGAAGCATGTTTTCAAAAAAGTTGTAAAACACCTTTAAAACATTAAAATACACTTTTTTGAAAACAGTGAAAATAAAACCACAAAACTTTTATTTTTATTTTTATTTTGTTTGATTTGTTTTTTAAATCCCCCATCATTTATCTATACAACAGATAAACAAATTCTTTTATATCAATTATATCATATAGTTTTGTGGATACCATAAATTTATAGAGGAAGGAATTTTAAATGTGGAATACGCTTAAGGAAATCTTTTTGAAACTTCCCACTTAATGGAAAATATACAGTCTTAAAAATTATCTCCAATTATTTTCATTTAATAACAAATCAATTTCATTTGTTCCTTTGAAAGCAATACTTTTACATATAATTAAATCTAAATTATGTGGGAGCATAAACTTTTGATTTGGTTGTTCAAATTCTTTCGCAATAGAATATAAATGGGTAAGAAATTCATTCAATTTATCACAACTTACAATTACAGAACATTGAACTACTTCTAAAACAAGCCCCACGTTTTATTGAAACCCTCGAATAGTAATATTAAAATTTTCTGCTAAGGTAAGTTTTGTTTCAGGATCTATTTATAAGAAAAACATATTTCAATTAATTTATATTTCTCATTTCAACTGTAACTTTTTCAGTAATTTGTTTAGTATCCAAATCCTAATTAACAGTTAACAACACTTCCAACTCATTTTTAAAGTTATTAGTTGATTGAATTAAGTTTTTATAATTATTCCTCCTATTATTTAAATTAAATTTAGTACTTAAGCCAGTAATAACAGACGATAATGTTATTAACTACTACTAATTATTGTATATATGGTTGCATGAATTAATATATTAACAAATCCTGTTGCAACTGATAAAGCTATTGATAATGTGATTAAAAAGTAATAGAAATATTTTAGGCACATGTTCTTCAAAATTAACATTAAGCTTCAAATTGATCTTATCTGATGTAGTTACTTTTATCTGTTTACTAGCAGTATTTAGTACACATATAGGCCTATTTTGTAACAATTCTAGTGGATAATAATACATTACCACACACATATCTTTTAAAAGATGCATACATTTCATATATCTTTAAATATTTATGATTATCTAGATCTAAATTAAATGATTCGAGTGGAAATATTCTATTTCTATCATTTCTGAAATTTATGTTTTGGAGTTTACAATGATCAAATTTACTTGAATTATGTTTCTGAGTAGAATCATTTCTATTAGTTTGAAACAAACAAATAACAAAATCAGACATATCAAATTCATGCGAGTTAAATTGAGTTGTTAGATCAAATTTAAAGTATTTTCCAGTTACTGTATTTTCTAAACATTGATACATATAAAATGAAATCGGAATTTTCTTTTCTTTCAACATATTTGGTCTTGAAATATTACCGTAGGAAGAATTAAGAGTAATAAAAGGCATTCTAATTTCCATTGATTTGATCACAATATTTGCAGGATAAGAATATGTTGTTTCATCTTGTCTTACTCCATTAACTATCTTTTGTTGTTTACACACAACAAAACAATTATCACCATTCTGACTTCTAATAAATGCATATTTTAATCCTCCTTTCCACATAAATTCAATATAATCTAAGCACAATCCTGGCAGTAAGACTAATGGAAATAAAAGTTCCTCATCTGTTCGTCTCCAAGCAAGTCCCTCTCATCCACCTTGACCATCCTTCAGATTTTGAAATTAAACAAGTATAATAAACAAGTTAACAGCAGTTGGAATTATACCTGGATAATCAATAATATCTTTAATTCGTCCATGTTTACTAATTTGAATTTGAGAAAATAAATGTGGAACAAAATTATGAATTAATCTAACATCATCTTCAACTGTTGTTGATGTAGCAGCAGTATATTCACCATTTGCATCTCTTCATCTGATTTCAAAATAACAATAACAATCCGCAAAACAGGAATCAATAAAACCATCCCCAACATCTATTTGAAACTCAATACTTTTAGTAGGCGAATTTTAATAAGCGACTTCCGACTCTATTTCGAAACCAACTCTATACTTTGGAAATCCAATCATTTGGAGTGACTTTGAATTTGAACAGCTGTAGTATTTTCAAAGTTCGACTTTGAGGGAGGGGAGAGGAATTCAAAAAGCTGGCTAGTCTAGGGGTTGGTTTCCAAATTTCGAAACCAATGAAGAGTGAGAGACTTAGAATTCGAGCAGCTACATGGTCTAAAGATCGACTTTGACGGGTGGGGTGAGTTGGGGTTTACTCTTCTAACTTCCTTGAAAGTTGGAGCTGATGAAATATAATACTATGTTCAAAACTTTACCTCAACTTTCAAAGTTTGGCTTTACAAAGAATCAAAACAGGAATCAATATAACCATCCCCAACATCTATTTCAAACTCAATACTTTTAGTAGGCGAATTTTAATAAGCGACTTCCGACTCTATTTCGAAACCAACTCTATACTTTGGAAATCCAATCATTTGGAGTGACTTTGAATTTGAACAGTTGTAGTGTTTTCAAAGTTCGACTTTGAGGCGGGGGGGAGGAATTCAAAAAGCTGGCTAGCCTAGGGGTTGATTTCCAAATTTCGAAACTAATGAAGAGTGAGAGACTTAGAATTCGAGCAGCTACATGGTCTAAAGTTCGACTTTGACGGGTGGGGTGAGTTGGGGTTTACTCTTCTAACTTCCTTGAAAGTTGGAGCTGATGATATATAATACTATGTTCAAAACTTTACCTCAACTTTCAAAGTTTGGCTTTACAAAGAACAAACTTTAGTGAACTCCTATTTGAAGAGCTGTAGGATGTTCAATGTTCGAATTCAAACATCTATTAACCAACTATAACTATGAAACTCATCTTCTTGCAAACTGAAAGGCCTGATCAGTTAAAGTGCCAACAGATGACCAGAAAACATAGGCATTGTCTGCTGGATAAGAAGCAACAGGACTAGTATAGGACGTGAGGATCCGAAATACAAAAAGTTAGTCTCCGTACCGAGAGGTTTGGGCAGTAAATGTGTATTGGAAACGTGTACTGTGCTCATATATCTTTACATACGACGGAGCTGAAATCCGTGTAAAACACTGGAGGAATGATTTGTGTTCGGTTACATGACAAAAATAATGCTAGCACATGTCCTCACGATTACGACAACTTTTATATGCTGACGATAGAATCGCCGTCCAGTCAACTAGCAGCACCGGCATAAAACCAGTGGTTTTCTACCACTTTAGCAGGACAAACGAAACTCACAATTTCAAAATTCAATTTTTGTTCCGTTCATTAATTTTATGTAGTTTTATCCAAATTGAGGCACATGTTTAAATTCTAAACACATAGGACAACCGAGTTTGAAAAATTAAAAGGGTGCAGTGCAATGAAAATCGGGGTTCGGATGGGGTATATTATTTTACGAAATTGGGAAATTTACAGAAACAATCGAATCCATTAAATTATAAATACGTTCAATGTGTACAGTATAGAATGCGTTATCAATATTTCCATTTGTAGAAACTTCCACACTGGGTAATTGGGATATTTCAGGATTTTGTGAAGCTAGGTTCCACATGTTATTGCTAGTTTATGAAAGCTTTCAAATTGTGTTATTTTTCATGCTCTTTATGTACAATTTCTAATAATATTGACGATTCTATGACCTTATTCTAACTTATTATTTTAAATCGCTTTCTATGTAAAATGTTGTAATCTTTGAAATGCAAACTTGTTATCTTGATTCAAAGTTACTGCAAACGTACCTACCGTGACATTGAACCTTGTATCCTCGCAGTACATGTAGCAGAACAAACTTGCTTCAAATTTATAAAGTGTCAACTGACACTTTCATTTTAAGTTTGTTCCAAGATTAACCCTCAAACTGTGGACTTATTTTCTCATTTTTCTTGCGTAAATTGTACTCTGGGATCCACAGAACCCCAATCTATAGAATGAGCTCAACTTCTAAAAATAGACCCGAAATATTATATTTTGTGTATATTATTTAGAAGGGTATTTTCTTTTGTCTTAACTAAAGAAAGGAATTTGTAATAATTTTATTTATGTAAACATAAATACATAATATGTAATGATGTATATTTTATCTTTAAAATGAATATAACGTAATTTTTTCTCGAGAAAACTACTTGTCATGGAATGACCTGGAGTGACAAAGAGTGGATACTTAGGGAATATTTTAACAGTAGGAGTATATTACATCAATACGATTAACCCGAATTCTTACCGTGAGTTTCCAAATGTCACTCATTTATTCGTACATTTAGCATAGACTATCCTTTTCGGTACTGAAACAACGTTACGTAGACGCCATAGCAACACTGTTATGATATATGATAAAATAATTAAAGTTTGTATCAAGAATATAGCAGCGTAAGATGTCTGAAGTCAAGTATTCAACGACATACGCAGTGAAAAAAAAAACACTTACGTGCACTGTACATTGACGTCCGCAGGACCCCGTTAAGACATTCAAAAGCCCTTTGTAAACTCATGCAACTGTGACTCGCTCGACAGTCTTGCCAAATAAATCTACAGAGCGGCGAAAATAGTATAACTATAAATAAAATAAAGGCATTACTTTTAATTATCAATAGGGCCTGCGAGACCAGAGTACACTTCCAGTATTAAGAGGCTTGCAGAACGTAAAATTAAGTCGATTGTAAACATGCATATTTGACGTGTAGACCTGTTTGCGAACCTACTCGAAATAATCAATGCGGCAATGATATTATTGATCATCCGTTAAAACATGAGACAAACATGGTATGCTTTAAGCGTCTTTTAATTTTACAAGGTAGGTACCGTAGCTTACAGGAAATTCGTAATTATTAGAACGTTAATGCTGTACTCATAATAAACCTTTGCTTGGTTCGAGAGATTTAAAAGAGTGTTGTTAATTGTGGAAAGGGTTTACGTCTAAGAACATTAGTTCCCTTCGAAAGGCTTTGCATTGTTTTAATTCTAGAATGTTATAAAAAATATTTTAATTTGTTAGAACATTGTTGATGAACCTAAACTACAGTAAACGTTATTTTAAAATTATATATATCAAATCAATACATAATTTATTCCCCTTTGCGCATTATTGAAAGTGAGCATTTGTGTATCCTACAACTTGTGACCTCTTCTACGGGTTCCTGTCTGGTATAATGTAAAAATGCTTTTCTGAAGTGCCTACAATATCAACATTATTTTTATGTGACAATGAAAATATAATCGTGTTAAATAGAAAATAATTAGTATCTATGCATATACCTACATAGATATGCGTCTGATTTATTTTATATGGTTTGCTTGTTTTCTATTTTTTTTAGTTCCTCTTTGTGGGAGCATGATCCAGGAGACATGCATAGGTGAAGAAGTGTGTATCGCAGGTTGTAACATTTGTTGGTGTCTTGATGCTGACGTTGGTAACTGGGTTTGCACCTCGGCATATTGTAG
>JAGDQP010019325.1:18934-35046 GCA_022664845.1 Lepisma saccharinum
GGTTTTCCTAACGACACATTCTCTAATCTCGACAATTACAATAGAAGAATTTTGCAGAACGGAAATTTTCCAATTTTCCCAAAAAATAATAATTCATGAATCGTAACAATAGAGTACGAATTCCCTTTTGGTCTAGCGTAATCAATCGCAATCGCAATGCAATACCTTCAAATGAGTACAATCGCTCAAGCTTTATCCGATTTTCTAACGTCTGAATTTTGCTTTACAAGATATATTCGCGAGGCATCTTGCCGAGATTTGTTTAAAATTGATTAAAATGCAAAGTTATCCGCTGCCCAATGTGTATTGTACAAATTGTAGCGGCACATACCGGTAATTTGTATATTGGTGAGCATTTATAAATCAGAAATTCTATCGTCAACTACGATTATGCTCGGACATTTTTTTTAGTTTATTTTTACCTAGAATATAACTGGACATTGTTAGCATATACAAGACAATGCTTATCTTAACCATGTTACACGCATCGTCGGGCTTCTTGTATTCAAGTTACTTTTTAAATGGGCATAGGTGAAAGTGATAGGACAAATTCATGTTAACTTTTTCGCAGAAATTCACTGGTGGGGTTAGCTTTACAGTATATCTAACCGTTTGCTAGTTATTGAACATGATAGGCCATCTATAATATTTGTTTGTTTCATGAAAGTGTTGAATCATCCGTTGAATTTCTGTACACATGAAAGAATATACCGGCTGTCATATGCAGTATAAATTAAACCACGTTATACATTTCTTTTAAATATGACGCTTACCGTCGGACATGGTGGATCCGCCATGTTGGATTGAAAATATTTTTGCGAATGGGAATAGGTGAAAGTGATACACCAAATTAATATAAATACTAGCAGAAATGAACTCCTGCAGTTAGTTTCAACGTGTCTTGAACAGTTTTGAAAATATTACATGTTATACGTCAGTCATTTTACTAGTATTCAACAAAATGTAAGATTCTACGGTGTCTAGTCTGTGTCTAGGGCCATTTTTGGGTACCAATAACAGTAATTATACATGCTTTTGATATTTGATGAACCAGTTCAGTGAGGATAAATATATACAAATGCAAGCACAGTTGACGAATGATGTATTTGTGCAGTCGGGAGATAGGCAACTCACATATTCAGTTTGCCAGAGGACAATGTCAGGAAAAACCAAAAAGTCACAATTAACAGTGAATGCAGCTTTTTTTTAGGCATGATTAATCACGTTGTTGAATATTGGAATACTGAAAATATTATGAATAAATAAGTGAAGACTGATAATATAGACTCTGGAGGTCTATATCAATATTATCGGGTAAAATCGCTCACATAATAGTTTGACAAAAGTTTTCTATTGATGGAAACTGTATGTGTCTAAAGGGTAGATTAGTGACGTAGCATTAGGCGATGCGGTTGCGATTTGTACATGTTTAACTGGAATTGAACACAGATATTGTTGGTGGAGAGTGAATGAATCAAGGACTAGACAGAATTTGGTTTCAACATTGTGAGAGCACCATTGTTCAAGAATATACTTATTCACTTTGCCAGTTTAGGAACTTTGCATACCCCTTTGGAGGTCGATTCAGTTTCTGTTGCACAATGGGACCAAAAGCACCACTTGGCTTACGTAAGGCAATTCGAAGAATTGGAAGTAGTGTTCTTTCCATGGAGACAATGGGTTAAATTCTTTATGAATGCGATATTTCAGACGCAGATTTTACTCCAACAATAGTGTCTATTTCGCACACTTTAGATAGTGTGGGATCGCTGTGAATCTTATAATTTAATCTAGATTGGTACTGTATTTAAAATTTAGAGTAAAGACTATTTTTGGTGGATACAGTCGGTCTATTCAATACCAAATGCGATTTTCAATCTCTTCCTATGACTGAGCACGTTTGTGTGTCGTAAACAGCGTTACTTACGACTAACATATGTATCAGCTATCTTGTTAATTCTAAGCGAGGTTGGTACATCTTTGAAATCTGTTAACCCAAACTTTCTAGCTTTCTACATGATCGTAGCCTGATATCAATATCATGAACGGCTATTAGATTAATTTATTCCATCTTGAATCTTTGACCAAACACATTCAGATATAACCTTCAGTCTCTCACGTTTTGTTCTTTGTTGATCATAATACAACTGATAGCGCGATAGATAGTTCCTATAAATCACTCTCTTAAAGTTGTGCCTGATTTTATTCAGTGATCATCGTCTGTTTTAGCTTCAATTACATTTTTGGCATAATCAAAATCCACAAACCCTAACCACATCGTCACTAAAAGGCGCATAAACCGTTTCTGTCAATTCCTTGGTAGGTATTTGTACTAATTCTTCATCATACGGGATTTCAGTGTCGGCGGCGTTTTCTAGATTCTTGATTAAACTGATAGTACAACTTAGAATCTATTTCTACATTAAGTCCTTCCCGGGTTAAAGACGGTACTTCAATCTGACGGAGAACTTCTAACACCTTATTTGCGTCTATTTTCATCATTGGTAATAAGCACATGTTCACACCAAGATTTACACAAAAGCACTCACTCATTAATGTATATCACTGATATACGATCATAAAAGTAAGGTTGTATGTTTTGAGTTGAACTACCTTCTACTGCACTAATTCAATCACATTATGTTTGGAGTTGAACACCCTTCTACTGCACTAATTCTATCACAAGATACTTCCATACGATCTCTTAAAATCTGCTTATTGCAAACCAATTAATATGAGCAACTAGAGCCTGCGCCAGTAAACTTTACTGACGGACATTATAGAAAAATCAATTAAATCCACGCAAAGCACTTTGAGAATAGAAGTTTATGCTGAGTAACATCAGTTACGCATATGTTTGATGTTGAAAAATGAAATCAATTTTTAATGAAGAAATAATAGTTATAAACATCTATAACACTGGTGTCATAATTCAAATTATTTATGCATGTGTCACTTTAATTATTTCATTCTTATAGTGTAACATGGAAGTAAGGAATTTGGGACACACGTTTATATTTTTGGTTCAAAACCCTTCAAAATGCTGTCCAACTATACCAGTGAATTTCTCCGAAAATTGTACATGACTTAGAGGTATCACTTGCACCTATTTCCTTTGAAAAAGTATCTTGAATAAAATATGGCGGATCCAAGAAGGAGGAATGTGTGTGCAACATATGTAAGGGAAAGCAGTACTTGATCTATTTTTTTTTTTGTAAATGCTCACATTCATGTCCAGTTCTATACAAATACAGAAATAGCAATGTTATGTCCGAACGTAATAGTAGTTTATGAGAGCATTCTACATACATGACAGTTCATAAACTCACAAATTAGAGGTACGGGCCGCTAAAATTATAACAATGGACATTGGACTGCGACGAATATTACATTAGAAGCAATTTTAAACAAATCTCAACGAAACACGTAATGAATCACTACTTTGCGGTTTTAAGAGTCATGTATTTGATTATAAATCAAGCATTTAAGCTAAATCCTTATGAACCAACAACAAATCCGTATGGAAGCTAGTTCGTTGTTACAGTGGTCGAAGTGAGGCGGTATGCACCGGTATGGCATACCGGCTCTGGATTTTGGGACCTAAACGCATACCGTTACTGAAATATATGCTTTACGTGTTCTTATATCAATTTCTGATTTGTCTAGGCAAATATTAGTAAAACATACCGTATATGTTTCTTTCCCAGTTCGAACACCGGTGTGATATGAATGTAACCTACAACATAATTATATTTCTCTTACTATTTGCTACGTAGAGCGAACTCTGTAATTTTAGATATAAGAGAATAAAAATAAAATGTCGAAGTAACTGCTAAACAAATACTTCAGAAAAAAATACTTAACTTATACAATGTATTGATATCAAGATGTGAGAACATTTTCATATATATATTAGAACAAAAATAATAACATCTTAACCCATTGCTGCGTCTAGTTATGGTATTTAGAACAATAGCTAAAGCGATAAATATAGATAAAGCTACAAAAGACCTGTTATGTAGGTACTAAATTCATTCAGACGGAGAGTTATAAATAGTGAACTGGTTACGTTAATGGAAACATTTAATTCCAGTGTGTTGGTGCTATATTATTGTGCAATACGAATGCAAGATATATTTCCTTATCATAAATAGTATGGCATATCAACAGATAGGCAAACATTGAATATCCAAAGAATAAGTAAATAGAAATCAAACTTACCAAACGAAGAGATATGACTGGAGAGAACTAAACTAATATAGAAGTGTTACAAAATTATGTAAAGAGTGTCTGCTGAGATGGATGATAAGTGATCGTCTCCAATAGCAACTACTAGATCTTTTTGTAAACTGGTGACAGCTAATCTTCTTAACACAATCAAGCTGATATTGACTTAGATGTTAAACTTACAGTAGGGTTTCAAGCTTAGCGAACTAACTATGCCAGAGCACGAAAATGCTTTTCGTAGGTAAAGATACACTGAGATCTTCTCAACAGTGTAAACTGACATTTTTATTTACTGAATTGTCACTGCATGTTGCTTATGGAGCATCGATAACCACCGATTGCTAATATTGTTGTTTTTACCAATGGGAAGGAATCCCCTCTCAATCTTGACCAAGCAAAATTAAATGAGTGCTAACTGAACTTTGTCCTCTCTCTTAATTTTGGGTTAGAAGAATTACAAGAAAGTGAAAACTGAGAACTGCTGAAATTGCTTGACTTTCGTGATTCAAAATTTTTGACAACTCCTATGAAACTTGATATTGCTAATTAATGAATATACTGTCTTGCAAAAATTTGGAAACTCGTGTATGAGCAACGAGATATTCCCTATTATCCTAGACTGAAAATCAACAGTTACACATTCTTAAATATTACTCTTCTTTTCTGGTCTCTGAATGCTCTGAAAGAGGAGGAAAATATATTTTACAATTCTTTGAGAAATGTGATGTTGTTTTCATGTCTCGCAACAAATAGCTAGCTAACAACGGTAATTATAAACAACTACGAACAATATATAATGTTGTGGGTACGTAACATTAAAGAAATTCTTGACGTTTGATTCGTGGTACCAGGTATTTAATACTGGTGAATATCCACGAATAAATTATATTGGAAATTTTTAAGTGTGTTTTTATATAAAGAATGAATTTTTAAATTTTGCATGGACTATAATTTGAGAAAACTGTCACAGCACAACTTTTTTGAACGGGAGTGACTCTTCTGAAAATAAGAACCTTACATTTAAATACCGCGTACGAAATGTCGAGGTGTGAATACATAAATAAAAAAAAAATATGTTGGATTATGCTTACTAATGTAATGAACTATAGAATTGTAATACATTAATATTCTACGTTCATTCACTAAATATCTACCCATGACACCATATTTTAACCGTTTTCGTTAACATGGGTAATAATCACTGTTTTTATACTAAATTTGTAGCGATGAATTCAAATATTGAAACTAGAAAAACACCCCAACGTAAGCGCTTTGTTTCCAAAACATAAATTTTCTCTGTCCCATACGTATACGTTGTAACGGCGAGTGTTCATATAAAGCTTTATACTTGTTCATACTTATACATATGCATACCCTCAGATATATGTTGTAAACACGGAAAGTTTGAAAAAATAACTTTTATACTTCTCAAATTATAAATGTTTTTGTATATCAAGTCGTATTTCAGACGCAGTATGTTTAGCAAGCTGTAAGGCTTGGATACGTAATTCTGGATAACTCAGTTTCGGTCGAGACGATTTTCAAGAAAGTATATCCGCACAATAATCCATAATTGTATTATTTATAGTTAACCTAGCATGTTAGCTAGGACATGTATGTATACGTTTCCTGATTAGTGTAATATACTGTTGACCGAATCAAGTCCATTTATGTAAATATATACCTAAAATCCTAATCTCAAGCACATCTAGCGTCTAAACGGTGCATCCTAAAAGAAAAATGTAAATAAACTTTCTTGTAGAGAAGTTTACGTATATTATCTTCTGTAGTGAGACATTTTTCTCTAAACTGCTTTCTAAGCGAAATATTTACAAGACAATGCAGCGGGCAGTACTAATGTCGCAAATTGAGTATATTACTCAGAACATGAACTGTCATACTGACAATTTTCAAAGCTTCTGTATATTCTAGATACGTCAATTTTTATCTCTATTGCTTGGCCTACACAGGAGCTTGAAACCTCTTAAGAAAAAAATCAGAAACATCATACATGGTGGAAAATATTCACATACATATCTGAATTCAGTGTTAAAATTCAATAAGAAACACTTGTGTTCATCTAAGTTACCGAACCTCTGTACACCATTGTAGGTTTTAGAATGTCTTTAGTAGGTTAATACTGCTTTAAGTCAAAATTGAACTACTAATATATAGGAGTGAGAACGACTGTTTATTATCGTGCAATTATTGATGCGAGAAGCTATTGAAAGATTTTAAATTGCATGTACACTGGAATGATGTTCCATTCACTTACGTATTATGTAAATCTTTATAGTTTATTATAATCCAAATAGCAACTTGTACCAGTGTCGATTTGTTATTTCTATAAAGTGTTAGAATTGTAAGTCTTTTAAATGCATCATATGTTTTACCACACAACGCTTCGTTCTTAGACATCGTGACTTGTAGCTTTTGTTCTAATTCAACAGAACATATATTCTATTAAGTTGTATGAACTACGCTCGTGTGCACAGAAAAACTTAATAAAACGCTGTGAAAGCGTTCTCCTTCCTCAACCCTTAACATACTTCACTAATGTATTTTTGTGGTAGTTTTAATTCAAAAAAGGAAAGATTGCGATTGGTAAAAGTTCTTGCTACAATTATCCTTTGTGATACCGGGTTGGAATTACTTGTCTAGTACCAAACGCCTCCCCAGGTGGCGGATAGGGGAATGCCGAACATATATGGTAGGTACCGGAAATGTTCCTGGTGGATCGAAATCAGTACTGCTGCCTTGCAGTAAGTAGATTGATCTACAAAGGCTAGGAGAAGAAAAACCTACAAAAAAATGTCATGGTGAAGGAAAACAGCTTCATCATTACCATCCTACAACTGAAGACGATTGACATCGGCAAGGCTCAGAGATGGACAGAGGACCACATCTTAAATGTCTGCCTTTACTGAGAGGTGGTAAAGATGACAACTCTACACCTCTAAAACATGTCAACAAATAGTAACAAATGGTTCATGGATTATCCTGTGATAAAATATTCCGGAGGTAAACTAGTTCCTCATTCAGATCTCCGGGCAGGGACGGTTTCAGGAGGCTCCAAGAATAGGATTAAAAGGACATTAGAAGAGGAACGTGGAACGTCCGAACGATATACGAAACGGGCACTCTTCAGGTGGCGTTACGCGAGACTGAGATGTACGAGATGGATATATTAGCAATAAAAGAAGTTCGTTGGGGGGTCGTGATAGCAACCGACAGGTCAGATGCACTTTTTAACACAGTCTCACGATTTCGGAAGAGGATTCCTCATTAAGAACAGTATCCTTCAGGGGGTTCGTTCCTTCAGCGTCTTTAATGAACGTGTATGCTCCGACCGAGGTAGCTAATGATAACTCAAAGTATATTCTACAATGAGCTGGAAAGACTGTTTAATCCATTACTGAAGTATAATTCGAAAATTAAGTTGGGTGATTTTAACGCAAAGGTGAGGAGGGAAGAAGAATATAGACCTACTATATACAAATACAGACTTCACGAAAGACCAACAACAATATGAAAAGGCTGATAACTTCCGCTATTTCGAAAAACCTTCTGGTAAATAGCACGTACATTGCACAGAAAAACATACACAAATACACATGGGTATCTCCGGACGGCAAAGTCGATCGCGTATTAGTAGATAGACGACGACACACCAACATAATGGATGTTAGGTCGCACAGAGGAGCGGAAGGTGACACTGACCATCAATTAATGATCACAAAAGTAAGGGAAAAGTTATGCATCACGAACAAAGAAAGCAAGGGATAAAAGCAACTGAAATTCGAAGTTAAACGATTACATACTCCGAGATTAAATGCAGATTACCAACTCGAACTCTTAAATAAGTTCGGAAATTCAGCCGACTCGAGTAATAATGATGATAATAATAACGAAACTGATGTAAGTATGATATGGGAGGAAATTCGTAAAACAGTTAAAAACGCAGCAAAGGAACATGTAGGCGAGAAGAAACAACACAAAAACAACCCTTGGTTTGATGAAGAATGTATTATGCTTCTTGAGGAAAAAACACAAGCAAGCCAACCATGGCTGAGTAATAAAAGCGAAGCAAATACCAACCACTTCAGAAACGAGAATTGAAACGCCACACGCGGTTACAGAAACAAAAAGCGAGAATATCAAGAGATAGAGGAAAACGGCTAGACAAATAACATACGAAATCTATACAAAGGGATAAACTCGTTAAGAAAAGTTACCAACTGAGATTAGGAATGATTAGAAATGAACGTAGAGATCTTCAAGTGGGTCCGACTAAAATTGTCGGTACGTGGAAAAGTTATTTCGACAATCTTCTTAATGTACACAACGGGGAACAAGCAGAGGAATCTGACATCCATACCGCACAACCGTGGATTCCTGAACCTAGTGAGATCGTGGTCGAAATGTCGGTAAGGAAATATAAAAAGTTTAAATAACCGAGTACAGACAATATTTCAGCTGAATTAAAAAAAGCGGGAGGAACGACACTAATCTAAGAACTACATAAATTGATAAGCGCTATATGGAGAAAGGAGGGGCTTTCAAAGGAATAGAAATACTCAATAATAGTTCCGATTTACAAAAATGGCCATGAATCGGACTCTAATAGTTACCGGAATCTCGTTGCTTTCAAACTTGTTACAAAGCATTAAGTGATATTCTGTTAACACGCCTAAGTGTATATGTAGATGAAATAATCATATATCACCAATGTGGATTTAGAAGCAATAGATCCACGTTGGACAAGATTTTCACCTTGAGGCAAACTTAGAGAAGAAATGGCAATATAGTGGGATGGTTCACAAGTTATTAATTGATTTTTAGAAACCATTTGATTCCATCAAAAGGGGCAAAGTTATACAGTATCCTGGTACGATTTCGAATTCCGAGAAAACTGGTTCAGTTAATACAGATGTGTCTCATTGTCAGTGATCCCATAAGCAGAGTACGGATAGATAATAATATGTCCGGTGATTTTAAGATTCGCAACGGATTGGAACAAGGCAATATCTTATCACCACCACTGTTTAACTTTGCGTTAGAATATGCGATTTTTAAAATAGAAGCGGAATAAAGGGGACTATCATTAAATGGTTTGAATTAACTTTTGGTATACGCGGAAGGTGTAGCTTTAATGGGGGACGATATAGATACACTACAAAGCAACACCGTTGTCTTAGTAGAAGCGTGTGATAAGATTGATTTACAGGTATAAATAAATAAAAGAAAAACATGATAAGAAGCCAAAACACATGAAGAAACGGAAATAAAAACATAAGAATTGGTGATGATGTCACAGAGAAAGTAAACAAATTTAATACTTGGGTGGATACCTAACAAACAAAAATGAGGTCGCGGAAGAAATAAAAAGTTGATTATTATCGGTCAACGCATGTTTATTTTCTGTCCAAAAACTTCTAACCTCGCGATTAATATCAAGGAAATTGAAATTGAAGATATACACAAGTATTATTCTGCCGGTAACATTTTATGATTGTGAAAGTTGGAGTACAACACTAGTTGATGAACATAAAATACATGTCTTTGAAAATAAGGTTTTGAGAAATATATATGGGCCTAAAGGAGAGGAGATGACTGGAGAGTGGAGGAGACTGCATATTGATGAACTCCACGGACTATACTATTCACCAGATATTGTAAAAATAATGAAACCAGAACGAATAAGGTTTGCTAGCCATGTAGCTCAGATGTGGGGAAACGAAGACTATGTTCTCTCTTGGTTGGAAGGCCGGATGGAAGGAGACCATTGGAAAGTCTGAGACGTCGTTGTGAGGAAAATATTAGAAGAGATCTTCGTGAAGCAGGTTTTTGTAATGAAAACTGGCTTGATGTTGTCCAGGAGATAATCCAATGGCAAACGTCTGTTACTGACGTCATGAATTTGCGAGTTCCATAAGCCATAGAGTTAGTTAGATACCTAGGAGTTTGTATTATGCTGGCCAAAAATTTTAAATTATATTACTAACTATTTAGCGAAAAATACATTTAACAATAATAGGTCAATTGTATTGTAAAAGCAAAAGATTGCAAATTTTGCCATTTATGGCAACAGCAAATTAAAACTGAAACTTTGTGGAGGGCTGTGTCTCTCCTTTCTGAAGCTGAAAATTGCGAGTAGGATTTGAAATTTATTTCATATCTAGCCGTGTCTTTAGGTTTCAGACGATCACTCTGGATCCGTCATATCAGATGCCGAGAACTCTGGAAGCACATAAGTGAAAGTTCTCTTCCCACGGACACCCTGACTGAGGTTTATTAGTGTTTTTCTCAATTTCACTGGGTAAATTCTCGGGTTGTATCTGGACAAATGTTTGATGTGCTACCTTGCTCATACGATGTAAAGTATAACCTATACCCAATATTATATGTGTGACTGCCCTTGGGTTGGGATAGTGCCTCACTTTGTATTTAATATTGTCACCTATGTCACTCCCCGATAAGTATGTTCAATTCACCCTTTCAGTGCTTACGTAGTATAAATTGAATTATATTTACATCAAATTGGATGCTGAAGTTTTCCATATAGAAGGCTTTAAAATACATTTATGATCAATATTTAACAACTTGGAATTAAATAATTGATTTTAGCGCTAGGACTTGATAAATGTATGTGTGATTTACATGGCGAAAGGACACTAATTATATTAACGCCAGAACTATTTACGAATAAATAAACCATAATTAAAGAAGATTAAGATGCTAAATAATTGAATACATAATTTAAGAATTCTAGATATAATTTTCAATTATGAAATATATCCCGAAACATTAAACCTGTAAAAATGAACTACATTTAGTATGTGGAAATCGCATCATTGCCTTGAAGCACATGTATAAAAGAGCTTGTACCTTACTGTGGAATCACTTATTCTTGGGCTTCGAACCAAACAGATACCGAGCTCTGGGGGTGAGCAGTTAATAGTTGTAATAAAATGTGCTTAAACAACTTTGTTTTATTCTCTTTCTTCTTTGTTCAGTTAATGTTAGTATTGGGACAGCGGCATAGATTCGTAAGACAGGTCTTCTACACTCCCGCTGAATGTTAGAAAGAGTAGGGTTGAGGTTTCCTTACTAAGTATATTTTGCCTTTCAGATTGACTACTCTAAATCCTAGGCATAGCCGGAAAAATTGAATTCAGATACGAGTATAAGATAACTGAGTTTTCTCGGGGCTAGAGCTATTACACATGAAACACCATGGGTAAGTTTATCATGTTTTATTTCGTTAATTCTAGTGCTACGAGAAGGAGAGAATCGCGTAATTTTGCAGAAGAGATGTTTAATATTAAACTGTACTCTCCGAAAAGTTGTGTAATATTATGTAAGACTAATAATTAAAAAATAAATAATTAACTCGTCTGCATAATCTATTAACTAATATATCATATATATTTTATTGTGGGATTTTTGCCAAACTATCTGACAGTGACACACACACACATTATATATATATATTCTACCCACATAATTGCACGAGTTGTTAGTGGGATATCTTCCAAGAGCTCACAAAGAATATCCGACAAGAAGTTAGCGTACCCTTCCTCTGTTAAAGTACCGTCGAGGAAATTGGTACCAATAATTTGGCCTCCCAGTATGCCACACCAGACATTCAGACTCCGGATATGTTGATTGTAAACTTTCCGTACCCAGTGAGGATTCGTGCTGGACCAGTAGTGAGCATTGTGGATGTTAACATCTCCATTACTCTTTAAGTTGGCTTCATCCGTCCACAGAACGATCAGGTGAAAACCTTGGTTCCTGATGGCCATCCATTGACAAAACTCCAGACTGGCATGGAAATCTTGTTCACGGAGTTCCTGTTGCAGATGAGCATGGTAAAGATGGAACGCATTGTTTTGCAGAATCCTCCAAACCGTCATGAGGCCCATAGCAGCATCCTTGTCTAATCGTCTGGTCGAGATTTGGTGCCCATATGGACTGCTGCAAGGATGTTTGGAGACTGTTCATCTTGAATACTTCGCCTGATCTGTTGACGTTTGTTGTGGTGAAGCTGGACTTGCTCAGTTCCCTGCACACGAAGTACCAAACGCCGAAATACCTCTCCAGTCATCGAAGCACTATCGGGAAACTGTTCACCATAAAGCCGCGCGGCCTCGCGATAATTCTGCCGACATTCACCCAACACCATTGTCAAAAGCTTCGCTATTGGAAAACAACTTGTTGGTTTCCTCAACCACACGCAATAATGTGCATTAAGAGCTGAAATTATTCGATTGTACAGAACAGCTATTACCGAAGGAAACACGTCCAAGTTGCCGCCAGGCGACGTATCTCACAACATTTTGCTTCTACCTAATGTGGTCTTCTTTGCTTCTTGCCACTGCAGAAGTATGCCCGTGGCTGTTGTTAGTTATTGGATGTGTTTCAGTAGCTCATTTGTGTATGCAGGGAAATCGTGTGCTCACATCGGAGAGTTTTGATCTCGTGGAACGGGCCAACTTTGACGATCTGTTTTACTATGTTCGCCCTGCCCGTATTATTGACCTTTATGTGGGCCTAATTATCTGTTCCATACTAGCAGCCTGAACGGATACAAAAGCGTTGATAACATTGTGATGCCTGCATCAGGAAACATAACGCTCCTAGTGGCGTAACAAGACGGAAGGAGGAAGGAAGGGAAGGAAGGGAGAGTTTCAGGGCACCCAACGTTTTGTTGTGCATAACTTACTACCTCACTTACGAGTGCACATAATGTTCCGAAAGTACAACTAGCAACTTAAACATGCGATGTTTGTTTACATTCGTACAGTTCTCTTATGTTGCACCACGATCGCCTGTTGGAGACACTAGTTAAGATATGCGGTTGCACGGGGGCGGCATACGTAGAATTTCAATTGCAGTGTTTCTACTGGGACGCCAGCCACAGCATACACAGTGCTTCTTTCCTGTCTCTGTATTCTGTATTTCTGTTAACACCTATATGGCGTCGTAAAGTTGGAAGACAATTATGCGGTGACCTAAGTATGTATTTGTTTTGTCACCAATGATTTTTAGGGGCTTTTGGTACAGTCATAATTGTAACGAATTATTGAAACTAATGGGTGTTCATAATATCCATTCCATTTTCGTGTCGCATTTTTTGCAGTTGAAGGCAGCATTTGTAGGGGCAGCCCCGAAAAATTATTTGCCTCCTCATTCTGCATTCCAAACGTTCATACGGCACTGACTACTCGTTTCTCCACAAGATTGACCCGGAATCTGTAGCTCTTGTTGTTACACTACATGGGTATGTTTCACCTTACAGCTTTGCCATGTCTCGCATCACAATTCTATCTATTAAACTTTATTTGTCTGTATCCAGTTCATTATGAACATACGCATTGTTTTATAACACATCGTAGCATTAACGACAAGCGTTTCCTGTCAATGTTGTTTCTTTTTCAATAAGCATTCCAACGAAATCGAAATTGATACCGGTTTCAATTTGTAATTTTACAGTTGACCCGCTGTGGAGGAATTCTCGCCACGTCATGGAAGCATCACCAGTTGACTCCTCGCATAGGCTTTGGTGATTGATTTTTTGTTTGAAGTGTCTACGTGCACTACGAGCCGAGACAAATGCCTGGTACGGGTGGTCTGATTCACCCTGTAAATGCATACGCCTATATAATGAACTGTAAAACTTGAAGCAACCATAGAGGGAGAGAGATACAGTCCTCTGATGTTGATAAATAAATGTCTCCCGCATTCTTCTTTCACTTTTTATGTCAGAGTATGGATTTATTCACACTTTTGAAGTTTATGTGAATCATATCAAACACCGGAAATAGCTAAAAATAATGTTGATTGACTACAGTAGTTCATAAAATTGTGTTGTAAGTACAGAAACGATATTTCGTTTTTGTATATATATTAGTGGATTCATTTTATATACAAGTTGTGATTCCATTACTTCAAACTAAATTTATTTTCGAACAACGTTGTTAGCACTGTATTTGTTAGAATAGCAGAGAAACACTGGGAAAGTCGCTGTATATTTCATAATAATCACAAGCAAAACGCGCCTTCCTTCCTCAATACTTCCAACATGTTACAAAGCACTGAGTAATATCCTTCTAACTCTCCTAAGCGTGTAGGTACATGAAATAATGGGAAGTCACCGATGTGGATTTAGAAGAAATAGATCAACGTTGGATCAGATTTTCGCATTATGACAATTCTTAGATATTTGATGGGTATACGATGGGACTGTTTAGGAGATATTAATTTTAATAAAGCATATGGCTCTATCAGAAAGAAAAAAAAAACTAGAGAATATCTTGGTATAATTTGAAATTCCGAAAAAAATATATTGTTCAAGTATTGAGGCTGTGTCTCAGCTACCCTTTAAGCAGAGTACCGATAGGTAATACTATGTCATATAGGTTGGATATTCACAACACCTTGTCACCAATACTGTTTAACTTTGTGTTGGAATATACTATTCAGAAAATAAAAGATGAGAAAAGGAACTAATATTGAATGGCATGAGTCAACTGTTCCTATACGCGTATGATGTAGAATTAATAGGAAACGATACAGATGCAAGTAACACAAACGAATTAGTATAAACCTGCACTGAGATAGAACTACAGGTAAACATAGGGAAACCGTAATACATTATAACAATCCGAAACACTGGGAATGAAAGAAATAGATACACAATTGAGAATGGGAATATAGAGAAAGTAAAAAAAATCTTGCGAGCATATGTAACAAGCAAGAACTAGATAACGGAAGAAATAAAAAGTCGCTTAGCAACGTACAACGTACGTATGTACCTAGGCCATAAACTCCTAACCTCGCAATTAATATCAAGACAGCTGTAATTTAAAATATACAGAACACTTATTTTGCCAGTAATACTTTGCGGTGGCGTTAGTTAGAGTACTACTCTAGCAGATGAACATAAATTACAAGTGTTTGATATTAAGCTCTTGAGAAAGATTCATGGGCCAAAATCCAACGAGATGACTGGAGAATGGAGGGAACTCCATACTGAAGAACTTCACTGACTTTATGACTCACCTCATAGTGTAAAAATAATAAACCGCGAGGACTAAGGCAGACACTCGAATGAGGGAGAAACGAAGAAGGTATTCCATCGTGGTTTGTAAGGCGAAGTGAAAGAGACCGTGGGGAACATCAAGACGATGTCGGGAAGTTAATATTAGGAGATATCTTTGAGAAGTAGGTGTTTGCGATGAAAACTGTCTTGATCTTGCTGAATATAGAATCCTATGGAGAACGTTTGTTACAGCGGTGATGGACTTGCGAGTTCCGTAAGCCGTAGAGTTAGTAATAATAATAATAAAATAATTTTATCAACATTGAGATGAGAGCACACTAGAACCATACCATACGAAAAAATACGTTAGTAGTTTTAGAAACCTTATTCCAGAAGATTGTTCAATGAAGACCGTAGTTCAGACAATTTGTAATAGACTTAGGGTGTCATTACTGCTCAAGCCAATGATAACCAATCTATTTTAAATTACATGTTCTAATTAATTATATTTATTACTACATTTTATATCTGTCAGGACAGTAGGATGTTTCTACATGGCCCAACGTTTATTTAACATCTTATTTTGATAATCTGAATTTATCCACAATATGTACTATTTCTTCTTCTTCGTCTGCGAATTGTTTGTCTTTTTTCTTCCACGAAAGTGATTTAACTGTTTCTCAAGCAATACACCTACAAACAACTACAAAAAAAAAACACACACACACATGAACACTTAAGTGAACGGCCGAGGTGGACGCCTAATGTCAAATCCATACGTTCACGTCGTCGGGCCTGTTAGTACCAAAGCAACTGCTTGGCGAACGAACATGGATGG
>JAGDQP010019326.1:0-12808 GCA_022664845.1 Lepisma saccharinum
GTAGTACCGCTTACTTTGACCGGGATTTTAACGTTATCGGTGAGGGTACAATAGAAGATTTTTGTTGGTTCAATGAGTACAATGGAAGTACTTGAAAGTACAATTATTTTCATAAATAGTACAATCACTTGGCGTGCTAACTTGACGTAGTACCGCTTACTTTGACCGGGATTTTCCCGGTATCCGTGAGGGTACAATCAAAGATTTTTGTTGGTTGAATGAGTACATTGAAAGTACTTGAAAGTACAATTATTTCTATCAATAATACAATCACTTGGGTTGCTAACTTTGACCGGGATTTTCCCGGTATCCGTGAGGGTACAATCGAAGATTTTTGTTGGTTCAATGAGTACAAAGGAAGTACTTGAAAGTACAATTATTTTTATCAGTAGTACAATCACTTGGGGTGCTGCGTCAAGTTAGCACCCCAAACTTTGACCTAGAATTTCCCGGTATCGCTGAGGGTACAATCGAAGATATTTGTTGGTTCAATGAGTACAATGAAAGTACTTGAAAGTATAATTATTTTTATCAATAGTACCATCACTTGGGGTGCTGCGTCAAGTTAGCACCCCAAACTTTGACCTAGAATTTCCCGGTATCGGTGAGGGTACAATCGAAGATTTTTGTTGGTTCAATGAGTACAATGGAAGTACTTGAAAGTACAATTATTTGTATCAATAGTACAATCACTTGGGGTGCTGCGTCAAGTTAGCACCCCAAACTTTGACCGGGATTTTCCCGGTATCGGTGAGGGCACAATCGAAGATCTTTGTTGGTTCAATGAGTACAATGGAAGTACTTGAAAGTAGAATTATTTTTATCAATAGTACAATCACTTGGGGTGCCAACTTGACATACGCGAATGATATATATATATACAGGGTGGTAAGGTTACGGACCGACAAACTTCGGGAGGTGATAGTACAGTGATAAATAAGGGGAAAAAGCCAAGACAACGGGAGGGAAATTGCGGGGCGTTACGGAGCTGCAGCCTGCCGAAAGCGTGGGAAAAAGAACTTCAGAGCGGAATATTGCGAAGACGAAAAATCGGAGAGTAGGCAGTTGAGAGTAAATTACAGGAAGTCACACCCGGGCTATCTTAAAATGCATATTTGAAAATTCTACAAGCAGGGTGCTAGGGATTCCCCAAAGGAAGCAGGGGATTCCCAGAAAGTCTTCCAAGTAAAGATGGGTCGAAAGGACCACAAATGGGATGAGTTGCCAACAGGTAACAATAATTCATTGCCGGCTCATCGATATCTCAACGAGAATTAATGTTATGACCTTTTTTATAAAATAATGCGTGGTTGCATATCAGACAGGGGTGATAATTAAAGACAGTCAACGAGCGTTTGGCTTATTTATTGGCAATGAGAGAAACTAAAGTATCCAGTCGGTTGGTGGTAAGGACGCATCTCAACAGCTGCAGTGTAGTAAAAAAAGACGTCCTCGTTGGTCGAGTGGTCAGTGCTATTAGGCGTCCGTGATGTCACAGCAGTCTTGCATTGAAACCCGCTTGGAAAAGAATCAAGTGTATGATTAAAGCGTAACAGCATGCAAAGGATGGACGGAGGGTATTAATTAATGAAGAGAGACGTTCGGCTGGTTAGTAGAAAGAACGCAGTGTGATACAGCAGCCAAAGAAGAATGATATGGAAGAGGGAAAGCAAACACGCGTGTGTTCTAGAAATCATGTGTAAACTTTTGCAAGGCAAAACGTAGAAACTTTTCCATACGATGTCACAAGATTAAATAGTTCAATCTGTCTATTCTACACTAGCAAACAAAATGCGTGCAAGAGAATGATGAATCCGAGCTGAGTCGGAACGTACGAAAATGTACCTATTGCAATGCAAAGTGTACCTATCGTAGAATACTCGAAAAGAGGTATTTGTACATTCTAGCAACTCTGATTTGGAACTCACGTATGGGACATTTGATGTTTTACGTGCTAGTTTGTACGAACGCTGTATTGTGTATTCTCCAGTGTATGAGTATTGACGCTCGTTAGCCTGTGTCACGTACCAGTGGTATTTTGGTCAAGGGGGCGGATTCAATTGTGATTGCGACTCTGTCCGTTGCACGAGTGGGAACGGAGACTGTCAGATTATTGTTGAAAATGCATAATTTGTGATTAGGATGTTATTTGTATGTGATGGAGTGTCAATGTCAAATCATATTCTCGTAACCTAGCCCGTAACTAAAGACTGTGGTTGCTACCCTCCTCTCCCCTGATTATGCATTAGATTGATTCATGTATCGTAGTTTATGTACTAGAATTGCCTATACCCATCCACATTTCTGTGTAGGTTCTGAAATCCGCTCCAACGCGAAGCAGACCAAATACTATTCACTACTGGGGTCTCGTGATTGATTGAAATGTTATACGAGTTATAAACGAGCTGGTGCGCTTGTAAGGACGATACCTACAATATGTGGTCAAGTTGGCTCCGAACGACTGCTTTCAGGGGACCCGGACGGTAGTTGCCGGTTGGGTGGCCGAACGGTCTGTGGCGGCAGGCCATCGACCCGAAGGTCCCGGGTTCGAGTCCCGGCAGAGGCATGTGTGTGGATTTTAACACTTAACAGCTAAAGGCGAATCGTGACGGTCCGAAGTCCAAAGTTACTAGACTGGCCCAAATAAAAATAAAGTTTACTAAAATTTTACCGGACGGAAGTTGAACTTATGACCGGGTCACGAAGCACGCACACTAATCTCTCGGTCAGTCCGAGTCATTGTGATAATTAAATAATTCCAACACACCTAACTTCTTTTTGTATGATATTGCCAAGTGTTTCTTCCAACAACATACTGAGCTACACATTGCTACATACACTCACTACATTCTCCCATTGCTGCGGACGGCAATGGCCACAACTCCAGCTACAAAGTCACTCCTGAACGTTTACGACGCAGCTAGAATTCGTTATGACTGTTAACGCATTTTTTCTTGTGAAGAATGGACAGATTGAACTATTTAATCTTGTGATATCGTATGTAAAACTTTCTACTTTTTGCCTTGCATCGGTTGACACCTGACGTCTCGTACACACGCGTGTTTGTTTTCTTTCTTCAATGTCATCTTTCTTTGGCTGCTGTATTACATTGCGTTCTTTCTACTAAAGAGCCGAACGTCCCTCTTCATTAATTAATATCCTCCGTCCATCCTTTGCATGCTGTTACGCTTTAATCATACACTTGATTCTTTTCCAGGCGGGTTTCAATGCAAGACTGCTGTGACATCACGGACGCCTGATAGCACTGACCACTCGACCAACGAGGACGTCTTTTTTACTACACTGCAGCTGTTGAGATGCGTCCTCACCACCAACCGACTGGATACGCTAGTCTCTCTCATTGCCAATAAATAAGCCAAACGCTCGTTGACTGTCTTTAATTATCACCTCTGTCTGATATGCAACCACGCATTATTTTATAAAAAAGGTCATAACATTAATTTTCGTTGGGATATCGATGAACCGGCAATGAATCATTGTTACCTGTTGGCAACTCATCCCATTTGTGGTCCTTTCGACCCATCTTTACTTGGAAGACTTTCTGGGAATCCCCTGCTTCCTTTGGGGAATCTCTACCGCTCTGCTTGTAGAATTTTCAAATATGCATTTTTTGATAGCCCGGGTATGACTTCCTGTAATTTACTCTCAACCGCCTACTCTCCGATTTTTCGTCTTCGCAATAATCCGTTCTGAAGTTCATTTTCCCACGCTTTCGGCAGGCTGTAGCTCCGTAACGCCTCGGAATTTCCCTCCCGTTGTCTTGGCTTTTTTTCCTTACTTTTTACTGTACTATCACCTCCCGAAGTTTGTCGGTCCGTAACCTTACCACCCTGTATATAGTGTAAAATCAACTGCAGAATGTGTATAAACACATGTGCACACTCCTCCTCATCTTGGCCGATTCTGCTACGAGAAGGGCCTACATTCCTCGATCTGATCTGCTACGGGATAGATCGCTTCTTACTACCGCCTGATCTGCTACGAGATAGGCAAAACTCTTAAGTCCAGATCTGCTACGGAATTGGGCTTTCAAACTTCCTTTCTCTGCCAGGTAGTTGCCAACTACTTGGGCCATCGCCTGCCATACAACAGACCGTTGTATGGGCTACATCGACTGCAACAAGAAGATTATAGAGAAAGTAATTTGAGATGCTTTGTACCTCAAACATAAGCCAATATAGTTTTGTACGGGAGACTCTTTTTATTAAAATAGTGAACTTGTAATTTTTATAATGAAAGGTGAAGGGATAAAAGAATAGCTACGAACCTTTCATTGCTTTACCTTGCTCTCTATCTAATAAATTAAATAAGCCAGTAACGGCGCCAGACTCAGATACTCTGGGCATTGCGGTGGCAATTAAGGCGCTTCCTCAAGGGAAACATTACGTAGTGGAGCTATTATTTTATAATCGCGACGGTCTTTTTTAAGCACCCCAAGGTAGAGCAATTCATTTACTATAAAATTCGGCTTATATTCCCTCACCAATTAACGTTCGGTTTCGGCAATACACATATCGGTCTGATAGTGATTAACAAAATCATACATTTTTTATAACATAAAATAGCACTCAGTAGGTAACGTGTGACAAACTTACAATTTTAAGTAGGGTATTTTTTTAGAAAAAGAAAGAAGAAGAGAAGGGTGTCAGGATTAAATTTGAAATTGAGTCAAATTAGGTTATGCCAACAACTCGTTCTGGTGCAAGAACAAGGGAATCAGATAGCGATCACGAAAGTACTACTACTTCTGATATAGAGGATATGTCCCAAGACGACCACAACATGACTACCAAACCATCATACAGTATACTACATTTAACAAAATTCTCCGTACGCATTACAGATGATCCAGATAGGTTTTTTTATGCTTTTCGGGCATTTATCTGCTTTACAGCGATGGAATGAGGAGAAACCAAAGGACATTCTGCCAATGTACCTACATGAGACAGCACTAGATCTGATATTTCAACTTCAGGCACAAGATCAATATGAAGCGCTGACATATAATCAACTGAAAAACAAACTTGTTAGCCTCTGCCGTCCCAAAATTCCAGCTTACAAAGGAGAGATGGAATTACACCAGAATCAGCAAAGCGAAGGTGAACCAATTGACGCATACTTTCTGAGGAAGCTGAGAGCAATACGTCATATACTCCCAGATGCCGAAGAGGATCAGAAAGTTCACTTGTCGCTCGGTCTACAGAGTATTTTTTTTGAAGAAAATATGAATGGAAACTTATGATACCATAGCAAACCTGTAGGAACGTCTACACCAATTGGAAACAGCCCAAGAGTTAATGAAGAAGTGGGACTATATAGAACAATCGCAGGCTATGTATTCCTCATACAATGTACCTACTGAGCCTGTAAACACACAAACCTATAAACCTATGAGTAATTTGACTCCCTATAATTACCAAATGCCAACAAACCCGCGAACTCCAACCTGTTTTCATAAAGTCCTACCTGTAGCACCTCCTGGTATGCTAACACCTACAACAGAAACCCAACGTTACGTTTATGATCTTCTGAGCCCGAACTCACCCCTTCCCGCTCACCCAATAGAAACATCTCCACTAGTCTACGAATTGGATCAGCTTGCGCAGCAGAAACAACAAGCACAAGAGAAATATTCAACTAACGCACAAGCTCCTGATTACTTTAATTTTGTGGATAAGATAGCACAACTCTCATTGACAGTTGCGAAACTAGCCACGGAAAAACCACAAAATAAGAACAAAAAAGGGAAACAGCAAAATAAAACTTATTACAACAAGAACGGCAATAACAAGCAAAATTACAACACCAAAAATACCGGAAGTCAAAATAACAGTAATCAAGAAAAAAGTGACAAAATATTGGTATGTGCAACTTGTTTTAAGCCAGGGCACGGATCAAGTGGATGCTGGAAAAATAAAAATAATGATTCGGGAAAAGAGTAAACTCGCCCCGAGCTAGCTCAAGCTCGGGGACACAGCACATACACAAGAAAAAGGAAACCTGCATTATCATAACGAGAAACATAACAGTCTTCATACAGCAAGTCACAATATAAATCCGTTTGTGAAAGTAGTAATTATTCACGAGAAACACGAAATCACTGATTTTGACACAACAAATAATAAATCCCTAATTAGAATAACGGTGCAAGATAGACAGCTACCAGCTATAATAGATACGGGGTCAACTTTATCCCTATGGGCAAAAACAGACCTACCCCCGAATTGCACACTTATTACATTTAGAACAAAATTGAAAGGAATTTCCAATAAGTTGATGAAACTAAAATATATAGCCTTAATAAAGTTTCGGTTTCGGAGCACCACTTTCTCTCATTATTTTCGAATTATGGAGAAAGGAAATTTTAATCCAATTTTTGGTCAAGATCTGTTACGAAGCTTACAACCAAAAAATTGACATGGGTCGAAACTCCATATCGTTTTACAGAAAACCAAGGAGACCCTTGCTGCCTCATGAAGAAGATTTTAACCAGGAAGTTTCACAGACTGTTTTCTTTTCTATGAAACAGCAGGCACAAGCGAAAGTTTTTACAACAAAGAGAATAACGATTCCAGCACGATCCACTTTTTTCTACCAGTGAAGATACAGGAAGAAAAACAACAACCGTCATATCTCTTCGTAACGCTACTGCAGACACTACAGGATAGATATGGGTTAGAAGCACTTACCATGAAGATAACCAATGACGATTTAACAATCCTAGTATCCAACCCAACATCACACAAAATAACATTGTCCAAGAATACGCCAGTAGGTTACATCGAAAATGATATCGAAGAGGTCTCTCTATATAACTAAGAAGAAAAGGAAAAGCAAATCGACGATATTTATAAATATAGGACAAAGGAAGAGATACAGGAAAGACTTAAATCAACGGCCACTAAATTTGATTTGAGTTCATTTGATATCAATCGAGAATTAACAGACAATCAAAAAGCTCTGGTAGGAAATTTAATTTACCGATATAGGGATGTATTTCCTTATGCGCCCTCAGACATTGGATTTTTTAGAGGTTATACTCATAAAATAAGAATAGGCAAGTCAGCAGCCTTCCATGATAAAAGTCCACCCATACCAATAGCGGTGCGACCACAGATTGATCGTCAAATAAATCAACTTCTTCAAGCAAATATTATAAGGGAAATAGATGACAGCCCATTTTCTTCACCTCTTCTGATAGTAAAGAAAGCAAATTCACAATACTTTCGAATAGTACTAAACCTGAAAAAATGTAACACGTAGCAAATACCTCAGCGTACCATTCCAATCAACTGAGGATGTTCTGCACAACCTTAAAGGCAAATCACTTATATCAACAATAGACATCTCTCAATCCTATTTCCAAATTTTGCTACATCCAAAAAGCCAACGGTACTTAACATTTGAGTTAAATCACCAGAGAAAAAGCTATAATTTTCAAAGATGTGTCATGGGTCATTCAGGATCTGTACAGGCGCTCTCCATAGCTACAAGAATGTTACTTGAAAACCTACCAAGTCGCATTACGAGCTTCGCGATGATTTGGTCATCGGGTCTACAGACTTCAACCAACAGCTAGCAGACCTTGAACTTTTACTTCAACGCTTACGCAAGCACGACTTTAGAGCTTCGCCGAAGACACACATCATGTATAGGTGACTTGACGTACTCGGATTTTTAGTAAGTGGAAACGAAATATCAATTTCTCCAAAAATTGCAAACAAAATAAGAGGATTCAAAAAAACCAACCACCAAAAGACAATTAAAGAGCTTCATTGGCCTCTGCAGTTTTCTAAGGTCGCATATAAGGCAGTTCACATTAAAAGTGGACCCTTTTCAACTCTCAAACAGGATATTATCAAGACACCATCTCTTTCTCATTTTGACGAAAATTCAGAGATACGCGTCTACACAGACGGTAGCTGCATGCAAGTCGGTGGTACACTATCGTGTTACAACCCTAAGACCGGACAGGAAAAAGTGGTGTCATATTGTTATAGAAGGCTAACTAAGAGCGAAAGAAACGCCTCAACATGGTCTAAAGAACTGTACTCAATTCTTTATGCACTGCGGAAATTCCGGTATTTCCTATTGAACAGAAAGTTCACCCTCTTCATAGATGCGAAATGTCTCGCCACACTTCACTCACAGCCCGATAAAGTAGATAAATTTATTAGTTACCGAATATTTTTGGCCGATTACAATTTCGATATCCAACAGTGAACTGCAGTGAAAACAAGGAAAAGAACACCTCAAAACGGCAAACATGCATAAAATGAGAGATGATATAGAGAAATCAGAAGACATTTACGCTTTTGAGCTTAACTCTCTAGAGGAAACAGTACTCCAAACAAAGGAATTTTCACCAGCGAAAAAAGTAAAAGAACATCAAAGACGCAGCATATTCGGATATCATCGCGACTCTAGAAGGCCACCCAACAACAAACAACTCAACATTGCGATATATAAAATATTACTGCCTAAAAGACGGTATATTATACTGCACACAGAAACACCCAGAAATTGGCATTCTGTATTTATTATGTATTCCTAAAACGTTAGCTGACGATGGGTTTCAGCACATACATAAACACCCCACGGCAGCCCATACAGGATTTACTAAAACATACAGGACCGCTTTAAAGAAATACTACCTACCAGCAATGAAAACTTATCTTGCGTATCGCATAATGCATTGTCAGGAATGTCAGAAGATGAAAAAAGTACCTAAGATACGGCAGTCAGAACTGCTACACCACCCTATAGGCAAGATAGCCTAACATTTATTTTTTTACACTCTGGGGCCATTCCAAACGCAAGACGGAAAGAACAGGCACGTGTATGTATGCGTAGAAGCAGCCAAGCGCTACGTTGTAACACGAATTGTAGATTCAGTAAATGCGGATACCTTGGCAGAATTCCTAGAAGAAGACGTCATACTAAGGTTTGGAGCGTTTCGTTATCTATCACTCGATAGACACCCGATACACAAGGCTAAGAAGATGCAAGCACTAGCAAACAAGTATGATTTTGAATTTCGATTTGCACCAGTCTATAACCACAATTCGATTGGCCTTGTAGAAATCTTCAACAAAGTGCTTCAGCAAAGTCTGAAATTTTACGTACAACGGAACCCGAATGAATAGTCAAAGCTAATACCATTTATAGTCTTTGCTATCAATACTATGGTCCAAAGTAACGCCAAGTTCACGGCCCAGCTTCTTCTGTACGGATATGACGCTAGGAAAACTGCCGATTGCCAGTTAGGGACAATATCGTCTACGCAGGTGGATAGAGAGACACTCTCATGAATAACAGAAAAAGTAAAATCTAATTTAGACAAAGCTTACCAGCAACAGAAGAAATACCTTGATGCAAGACACTCTCAACAGGAATTCAAGAAAGGAAATGCCGTATTAATCTTCTACCCATATCGTAAACCAGGAATGTCGGAAGTTTGGACACAAATTTATGAGAGCTCTGGAATCATCATGGAAAAGATTAACCCCAACTTGTACAAAGTCCAAATGCAGGACAAATTCCGAGAGAAGATGCATGAAATTCCCGTGGATAGGTTAAAACCATACTATGCGGACAACACAGAAGAATCCGAACACTCAGATGAGGAAAACGAAGGAGGAAACAATGGCAATGTCCACACCAAAGCTCAAGATGACAAGCAGAAAAAAGGGGGATTGCTTTTTCGTAACAATTGACAAGCATACTCAGGCGCACCTCATATAGCAAATGAAGGCAAAGAATGAAAATGTTTTACATATAGCACTTAACTTAAATATACCTCATTTAATATAAGATTTTTACTTGCATTGTAGACTAATAGGCAAACTTTATGCAACTGAATGGACAATAGTATTTGAAATACTAAAATTAGCATTTTTTTCGTAGGATACCAATAATCATTGTTCTACCTGCACGGATAGTGAAGTCGACCGTCACACTACTGGTCCTATTTAACCTATACAACATGGCAGAATCCCAGAACTTGGTATTCAAGCAACTGGGCATCTCCATCGCCAAGTTTAAGGCGATGATCCAATACGATGACGTAGAATTTTTACCGTACAGGTTACATATCGACTTCACAGCTGTCCATCTACAGAATACATCGTGCAGCGGCTATGAGAGCTTAATCCAAATATTACATCAAAAGGAACGACAATACGTTGACAAAATTCGCAATATAATCCCATGTGATTTTCAAATAGGCTGTCCGAAACGTTCTAAGCGCATGATTCTTAGCCTCCTGATGAGTCTGGCCAGCTTCGCGACCAGTGGCTATTCACTATACGAAGTGCATAAACTTAAGACAACAATAAACCGAATACAGGAACAGAATGCATACCTAAACAAACAAATACAAGATATTAAGGAAAGCAATTTTAAATTAACGCACATAGTAACCAATTTTACGATCGCAGTAGAAAAACTGATAACTCAAGTTCATCACGAAATATTACAATTGATGTGTACTACAGCCACCAATAAACGCTTTCTCATTATACTTCTTAATTTCCAAATTATTGAACAGCACTTCGATAATATTATTCAAAGCTTGCTAGATAACACCGTTAGTGATACTCTAATTAAACCAGAATTGGCGAAGGCAATGATTGGCAACCATCAAAACCTCAGAAATTCATTGATAAGCGAGGACTTAGGCATATTTTACCTATGTTCAAAGGCCTTCCTTCTATCATTTGATCCGACTTCAGCCAACCTGGATATAATAATACAAGTTCCCGTCATAAACAAAAATAATTATCATGCGCTATATAAAATTTTTAACAACGGATTCCTCACAGCCTCAGCATAACTCAAGTGAAAACGCCAGATCTAGCCGTAAAAACCGAGCACGGAATTTTTGAATTAGATATCTCACTATGCGCTGAACATCAGATGTTCCTTATTTGTAAAGTCCAGTCATAGGTATACTCCCAAAAAACGGACTGTCTCTATAACTTGGTATTTCAGAACAAAACCACTAATTGCCAAATCCGACCAACCCTTTCGATGATAGAGGAATTCTATACATATACCACAGTTGGACTCCATATAACCACTAGGAATGAAGTCAAGATCATCCACGAAAGAAACCAAGTTATATTGAAGAACAACAACAGCTCCTCGTTTACATATTTCATTCCATACGAAGAGTTTCAAACAATAAGGACGCATACACTGAACCTACCAACACGGAAGACAGCAGCTTTCACAACGGAAATGCATATCCTACCAGATACTTTCGATTTCAATTTCCCTTTTAACTTGCAATCCCTACAAAAGACAGTGACTTCTCTTCGCAACTTAGAGAAGCACGAAGCTAATCAGCTACCTAGCCACTTTGCCGACCTACATTTGTACTATCCATTTCCAAGGGCAACGCTGGCCTTAACCATTTTTATATTAATTTCCATTTTTATAGTAACAGATATAATTTATCTTTTATATCAAAAGACTAAGGCAACGAATAAGTGACCATATCTATTTCTCAGTACCATGATCACCACAATGCTAGCAACGCTATACGTAATCGCCACCATCATATTTATAGCTAGTTTGATATTGCTATTGTGTATGTGCCGCCGAAAACAGAAACAATCTCTACAAACTGCAACGGAAACAATTCCTATAGTGGACACTATTGTCATAATTAACAATACACCGATACCGGTAATACAGCCAGAAATGCCATCAAAGAGTAAACACACCATCGGTGATTTAGTATATAAATACTAGTATCTACAGCAAATTCCCCGTCACTTCACGTCTGAGGGAAATGACTGCGTCTCGACGCGCGATCCTACCTTACAAGTGAGGACAAAGACGAAGAATTTAATACAATAATATTCATTAACAACTATTTTTAACTTATTCTGTGAAAAACATAGTAGGGACCACATTATTTAAAGTGCTAATAAATTTCGTGTGCAGTGTGTGTTAGTGAAAAAATTGCCTGCTCAGCAATTTTTTACAACCCCCTGGGGGGTGTAAAGTGACGAGTAATCAACTGCAGAATGTGTATAAACACATGTGCTAGCACAGCACGGGCGAAGCACGTGCTGTTTGTTTACAAACAAGCAGTAGTAAATGGTGGAGTACGCTAGCGAGTAAAAGCATGGGCTCATACTCGTAAACAAATGATAGTAGAAGACGGACGGAGCCGACCACAGCGACCGAAGGCAGCCGACGAAACAGAAGACAGCGGAGAACTGCAGAGTCAGCAGACCACAACTGAATAGAAGCCAGTGAGGCAGAGCAGCCGGCACTATTCCGCTCCCAGGAATAGTCGCACCCACTCCTCCTCACCTTGGGCAATTCTGCCACGAGAATGGCATACATTCCTCGATCTGATCTGCTACGAGATAGGCAAAATTCCTAAGTCCATATCTCCTACGAGATTGGACTTTGAAACTTCCTTTCTCTGCCAGGTAGTTGCCAACTACTTGGGCCATCGCCTGCCATACAACAGACCGTTGTATGGGCTACATCGACTGCAACAAGAAGATTACAGAGAAAGTAATTTGAGATACTTTGTACCTCAAACATAAGCCAATATAGTTTTGTACGGGAGACTCTTTATTAAAATAGTGGACTTGTAATTTTTATAATAAAATGTGAAGGGACAAAAGACAAGCTACGAACCTTTCATTGCTTTACCTTGCTCTACCTGTCTCTATCTAATAAATTAAATAAGCCAGTAACGGCGCCAGACTCAGATACTCTGGGCATTGCGGTGGCAATTAAGGCGCTCCCTCAAGGGAAACAT
>JAGDQP010019326.1:13208-35045 GCA_022664845.1 Lepisma saccharinum
CTGCGCTAACCGAACGAAACCTGACTAACCTAATCTTGCTGGGTAATTAAAAAGTTGCAAGTGGAAAGCCTTAAGAAAGCGGATGCAGGAAAGTGGAAAATTAAAAGTGTTTGCTTCAATTGAGTGAGTCCCCACCCCCACCCCACCGTCGCGGGCTTGCCTGTCGTAGTTATTCATAGGAGGAAAGTCCGCTATGCCATTTCTTAATATTCACCCTTTCGAATCACGCAGGGCAACACTTTAAAAAACAGTTACTGTTGTGAGAAAATGAGTACGGACACGATTAAATAGCATGGTAAAGAAAAAGCTCTGAACCTGACTTACCTAACCTAAGTCAGCCCGTGGCTATAATTATTTCATTAAATTTTCTAATGCGTATATACACGAAAAGTGTATGTATGTAAACGTAAATTTGTGTTCAGACTTGTGCTCTGTCGGTAACGGTGTATCACTACTGTTGAATCGAGAAACTAGGAACGGGGCATGTGTGGGGCGAGGGGTACCTCATTTCGTGGTACGTGCACTGGATTCAAGCCAACGGTATGGTTTGGAGTCTTAAGTTAATTGTAGATCATGGCATTCTGCCTTTGATTGGTAAAATTGAAAATGTGTGGAGAACTCCATTCGAGATGGTCGCCTGAAAACGGGTCTGATTAAATAAAAATCTTTTCAGGTTTTTATATAAGCAACTTTGGCTCAGGCAGAATGAATGATGATGATGGGAGAATTTGTGGAATAAAGAAAGTGGGAGAAAACAGGAGAAACCCCACGCATACGGCATTTGTCCACCACAAAGTCCACATAGGCACAATGCAAGATTGAACCAAGAACCCGAGGCAAGGAAGCGAGCGCTCTTCCGCTTAGCCACTGCGGTCCGACCAGGATTTCAATTACCGCTCGACCTTCTCAGTGTTACTTGGCCGTCCGGCACAGCAACCACCAAGTGCTGCTTCTTTTGTTAATCCTTTATCCTCGTGTGTATTGTATCTTTTGCATTTCAGAAATAACTGCATTCCAACTATTTTTAACCTGCACTATATCCACCATATGTTGTTCAACTCTGTTCAATGGACCACGGGGTAGTTTAACCTGTGACACTTTTCTCCTTCTTAGAGTGAATATTAATAAAGTGCGCTCATTCAATTATTATTTTTTTTTTTTAGAATTTCCTTTTAAACAGATCAATTAGTGACTTTTGTAGAATAGAATTCCGTGATAAGCATAATTATCGTCGCTGAATTTGCAATACCTGCTATGTGCATTTTAACATTTTTTTCACGAGAGCAATAAAACGTGTTTATAAAGTTACGTGTTATTTTTACTTATTTTGATATTAATGAATGCCAATTGCCGCGAGTAGTAGAATATCTATTAGCAAGTGCAGTCAGTTAATTTTCAGCAGGAAAAATGGTTGAAAGTCTTTATTTTTTACGTAAAGGGAAGTACGAAACCATGATATAGCAGATTTTTTTTTAAATTTAAAACCGTGTGATGAAATAGTTTGCACAAAGCTGTGATTGCAAAAGAAGGAAAGTGTGTTTCTCTTTCTAATGACTCCAAAAAATCAATTTCGGACATTTCAGCACATAGCAGGTATTGCAAATTCAGCAATGATATGCTAGTGCTCGCACAAGTTTCGTTTTGTGTTACCTATAATTTCAGATGGATTTCATCTGTTATGATGAAAGGTTACATATATACAATTCTATTTGTAGAAACACATAACTAAGAAAACGAGTGGCCTTAGTAGAAGACATGTACAAATTATACAATAGTACGGGTTGCCTGCATGCCAGGGGCATGGATGCGTATTTGTGTTGTATATAGCAGGCTGTGGTGGCTCCAGACAGGTGCTAGGGAGGTGGGGTATATGCTCCTGAACTATGGACGCCGTATATGTAATATTGGAGAAGATATGAATTAATGAATGAATTATGAATAAAGGGAATATTTTAAAATTTACCTGTTGTCATTTTATTATTTGTGGTCCGGCCCGCCCCGCCCCGCGTTGATTTCCGGCCGCGAAACCCGGTATCGCAGAAAACTATGGAACATATGGTAATAGAATATATTTTATTAATCTAATAATTTTTATTAAGAAATATTATGGAATCATCATTTTTTGTTGACCGGCTTGCAAACGATGAAATAATCCATCGTCGACACCGTCGATTCGCGGCCGCAAAACTTGGTATTATATATTAGATTGTATTTTATTCATTTGCTAACTTTTATTAAGAAATATTGTAGAATTCATCCTTTAATATCTGTCGTGGTTGAAGAAAGAACACGCACTGTAGAATATTTGTGGGGGACTACCAGCTCTTAACAAACAAGTCTTTGTGCGACCAATAGAATTTTCGCATTGGTATACTGAAGAAACTTCTGGAAAAGTTCTTTATTTACGGCTATGGTGAAAGAATGTATTCCGCTATTTCTAGTGAAGTGGTTTCAATAGCGACAGAAAATCTAATCTTTTTAAAGTCTCATGTTTACAAAGTTTGTGATTGTAAACAGATTTTATCAGAGTTAAGAATTAGTGTGGACACCAGTTAGTTGGAGACATGTTCAGGCGCCGTCAATTTGAGATATTTGGCTGACGAAAGGGACATGAAGTCTGTTTGATAATACCCCTGTGTTTTGTCTATCTGTATGAATGCTTTCATGTTTACAAGGAAACGCAAGATTCATGATTATTTCAGGCGTCTTACAGTCTGAGAGAAGAAACTTTCGCCGTCTGGTCATATTAGGGGATTAGAAAAAAAAATTGTTTGGAAACCTTTTTTGGAAAAGATCAAATATGAGATTTATGTTTTAACAATGGTCGCTAACGGCCGGCTACATTTTTTGAACTTAATATGAGTTGAAAAGGTAATGCCTTAAATATTTGTGATTGCTAGAAGACAAGGTATCCTTTTAGAAGATAATAACAATAGAAACTATGTTGTTTATGTTTCCCGAGGAAAGTTCTAGAATGAACTTGAAATTATATAAACATTGTGATCGGATCCTATAACACTATTCCTGATTCTATTTTCAGTTTGAGAAGTCTTTGTATTTTGTTTGCGTTTAACTTGGACGTTCTGTTACAACATTGGTGAAAAACGTAAGTAGATATTTATCAATTTTCAATGTCTTACAAATAATTTCAGAAATGACCGGTTGCGGGACCACTGAATTGTTTGCATTTGTGAAAGTGTTTTAATAAAATTTAATATTACTGGCGAGAGATGGAACAATTTCAATAATGTGAAATGAATACTTTCCTAGGAAAATACAGAAATAGTTTGATCAAAGTGGAATTTGGTTGCCTACAGTTTTATTAATGTAGACTAAGTCATGATTGATGTTCTGCCCAAAGGTAGCTTTCGATTAGAAGTTTTAAATGAACCAATTGGGATCTAACAGTGCCTTATATTATTTGTTTAAGATTGAAAGCGAAAGATTAACCCAGGTATTTGCAGTGTTCAAAAATTAAATTATATTTTCAGTTATAGTCTAATTTGTACCATCTTAAGCTTTTAACCCTGTCTGAGAATTACGAAGAATAGTTTAATACTCAATTTGATTGGAGAAGAGGTCTGTGGGAAGCCAAGATTTTTAGCCAAGAAATGGTATTTTTTTTACATTTCTTATACACTCGTTGGAAATTCATTCTAAATATTTACTTCTTTGAAGAGAGTGGAGGACAACTTTAAATTTTAATATATTGATCAGTTCCAGATACAAACCATTAACAAAATAACCTAGGCACCCCCAAAAACTGAAAATACGCATAGAATTCCTGTTCATTCTAAATATTTACTTCTTTGAAGAGAGTGAAGGACAAGTTTAAATTTTAATATATTGATCGGTTCCAGACAAAAACCATTAACAAAATATACTAGGCACCCCCCAAAACTGAAAATACGCATAGAATTCCTGTTCATTCTAAATATTTACTTCTTTGAAGAGAGTGAACGACAACTTTAAATTTTAATATATTGATCAGTTCCAGACACAAACCATTAACAAAATATACTAGGCACCCCCCAAACTGAAAATACGCATAGAATTCCTGTTCATTCTAAATATTTACTTCTTTGAAGAGAGTGGACGACAACTTTAAATTTTAATATAGAGATCAGTTCCAGACACAAACCATTAACAAAATATACTAAACATCCCCCCAAAACTGAAAATACGCATAGAATTCCTGTTCATTCTAATAAATTATCAGCAATGATTTTGTTACTTTAAAATAAGACTTGTATATAAATATTAAGTATATTTTTTCTATTTTTTAGGTAATTGCAATTGATTGACTCCTTGATGATTATCAGTTGGCACAACCACTTGTGAAATTACGTGAGTTTATTCTTTGGATTATAAATTTACTTCAGCTATAGAATTATTGTTTGGCTAGAAATCAAACTTAACCGAACTGATTTTTTTTATATTTTGTAAATAATATTTGATTTGTGAAAATGATGGTAGATCATTGTAGACTTCACTTAAAAATACAATCAGTAAAAATTTCAATCACATTTTGCTACCGAAATACTATTTATTTTTGGTCTTTAGACATCAGGCTGAAATGGGAAGTGCTAAATAAAAATTATTTATGGCCTTTTGGCATGTTAGAGTTAGTGGCGGAATGAAGATTATATGATGATAATTGGTCATAAAAATAGATTACACGACAACCCTTATTTAAAGTAAAGAATATAGCTTAGTGTAATATGCATTTTGAGATAAGTTTCATAAAAAATACACTTCTTATACACTTATGAACTATGAATTGCATGACCAGCACAATGAATATTTTACTGTAATGCATTTATGCGTGGCGGTACACGCAGTTTTTTATACGTGTGTCTCTGTATCATAGGCCAAGAAAATGTCGCTTTACATTTCCCATGCGTCGTTTATGGCGTCTGTTTAAAGCGCAATAACTATATATTTTGATACTCTTTTGTGAAGCTAGGAACAGTGTGGGAGACAGGAAAATATTTTTACTGAATCACTTCATTTATTACGTGTTTCATCGAACTATAGTACAAAGAAATGCTGGTTACATATTTGAAAATATCCACCAATTTAAAATCAGTCAAGCTTCAGTATAGGCACAGCCGATTAAAATTGATTTATGGCCTCTAGGTAAGTTTGACTGGCGCTTCATTTGTAAGTTATTTCATCTAGCTTATGCATAATCAAGTGTATCTAACATATTTGAAAATATCCATTATTTTAAAGCAGACAACTTTCTGTATAGGCACAGCTGATAAATTTATTTATGGGCTTTAGGCAAGTTTGACTGCCACTTCATTTTTCATGTGTTTCATCGAACTATTGAACAAAGAAATGCTGGTTACATATTTAAAAATATCCACTATTTTATAACAGCGAAGTTTCTGTATATATATTAAAATTTATTTATGGCCTTCAGGCAACTTAAACTCTCGATAATATTGAAAATATTGCTTGCCAGTGTTTACAAAGGTGCTTCATGCACAGTTTTTATAGTCACGGGGGAGGGGGAACATGTTATTTCTTTAAAAATTGCCAGTGGAAACTTCATTTTACATCGACTATAAAAATAAAAAATAAAAATTTTGTTGTCATACGTGGGATTTGAACCTGGCACGATGTCTTTGCGGCTATGAGTAAGATAGAAATTTAGCTTTTTCTGACTATAAAATTAGAAATACGTATGCCATAACCTGTATTAGACTTAGGGCGGTAAATGATTAACAATAACAGAAATATAGAACACACATCTTAAATAATAATAATAACTTTTAAAGTATCACCTAGAGATTCGCAAGTAATAGTGTTCCTACTCAAACAGGTTTTACTAACAAATACCCGAGTGTTGACGAATCCAACGGAAACATTTTTGTGCCGCACCAATATCTGATATTGCTTTGAAGCAGTACTACTGATAAAGTTATACGACATTTAAGTTATTATTTTTTTAAATAGTTACAAACTCAAATATTATATCCATAGTATATGTGCGTATAAGAGACACTTCCTTTTTATTTTTTTATTTTTAGGACTCCCATATTTTTTGATGCAAGTGTATCTCTGACATGCATTGAGAGAACTTGTTAAACTATACTGTTAATATAGTTCTACACCCTTTGAAAGAGATTTTAATAATATTTTGTAGATTTTTTAGAATTTCTTTAATTTTTTCTAAGTTCCATTTTCCTGAAATTTTGGCAAAGTCCAAAAGTTGAAAGACACTAAAAATTTCGTTCCACCAAAATTTAATATGTGATTGTACAGCCTTTGAAAGACATTTTAAACATATTTTGTAGAATTTTCTTTAATTTTTACTCTAAATGACAGTCTGAAATTAGATATTCATTTAACTGCTACAAATCACTGTTGCTTTAAGTTAAACTGTTATCAAAAATAATAGTTTCAAGTAACACTTAAAATTCATATACAGTAACTGACGCGATGTGCTTCGTATTTTGTAGTCTTTTACCAGAGTATTAGAGTGAAATTCTTTACTATGTTAATAAAAGTATGCTATACGATTTGATTTTATTTGAGGTAAATATAGAATTATTTATGGATTTCGTTCAGTTGTGTCACTGTTGTTGGTAGCAGTTGCACATAAAATTTGCTCTCGACTTACTATGTGAAAATTTTGCTCTCGACCTGCAAAAATGCTGTGGACTCTCATATTTTCTTTTTTCTTAGATTGATTAATTGACATTTTTATTTAATTTATTACTGATGTAAATAATCCCTAACTTAAGCCTGTTTATTAATTACATTTTAATAAGCTACAAGCTGCAAACTAATTGCTAGTAGATTACAATCGGTGATAAATATTCTTTTGTAAAGTAAGGGATTAAACGGAAGGCGTCAGCTATTAAACAGTTGTTGTAGACCTTTAAATAACTTTAACTGGAACATGCCTGAGTTCAATACATATTAAGTATATTTTTCCGGGGTGACTTAAAATTTTACGATCTTTGTAAGGGACAAATTTAAATAACACAAGAAGAGCTAAGTCTTGAATAATTTTACCGTAATTAAACTGCTTGACAGAGAATAAAGAATATTTTTCATATCAGAGAGGGAAGCTTAATGATGTGCATCAATAATGTTAGTATGGGTTTCATTTTCTTCCTCTTTTTAAAGAACTCTTTTAAAAGGTCGTTTGTACATTTAACGTTGAACTTTTACACACATATATTCTTTAAGACCAAGTAATTACTTCAGAGATTTTACTAAAATCTGTGCATCATACTTTTTGCTTATAAGAATCTACAGTGTATAACATTAGTATAAAGAATATCTGGACGGTTGCGCTAGGAAAAATCAATCCGGAAGAATATATATATATATATATATATATAGAGAGAGAGAGAGAGAGAGAGAGAGAAAAGAGATTAAGAGAGGTAGAGAGAGAGAGAAAGAGAGAGACAGAGTTTTCCTCCAACAATATACACGAATAATAATAAGGATATAGTCAGCTTATTTGAAAATATAGATAATTTAAGAACACAGGTTTTATAGAAGGCAGTAGCTACTTTGTTGAATGGCGCTATTTAGAATTTGGAATGTTTTGACAAAAAATGTTAGGTGTAGTATAATAATAGGAAGGATCCATAGTCTAGTGGTTAGAACGTTATACTCATGTTCGCGTGGTTCCGGATTAAATTCCTGGCTAAACTTCTACTTTTTTGCCCTGTACCTAGTGTCGCGAGGCAAACTGAGGGAGTCATATGAGTAAAAATGTAACAACTGCGTGGCGATTATGATTTAAATTTTTACTTATCAAGGAGGATCAAGCAATACTATTACAACTTGGAACATTAACTTTAACTGTATACTTTTGAGTGGATGATGTGGTGTGACACTATATAGGGTTGTGGGTCAAACTGATAAAAACCATACGATATAATATTGCGGAACACAAGATATCTATGCAATCAATAATTTACTTTCTCTTATCGTTAAATATTTTACTTATATAAAATTAATAGTAAATATTTTTGGTTAATACTAAATTAGTAAAAACATGAAATTATATTTAAGAATATACTCTTCAAAGATTTTCATAAGCTACATGAATCTGTTCATACTTGAAAACGGGTGAACAGATATTTCTCAAAGAATAAATTCAAAGTCAGGAATTATTTTTATAGGAATGATCTAATCCAATATAAAATAAAACTACTTCATTTTCATAATTCTCTAGACATGAGCAAACTTTAAAATTTAGGAATATAAAACTATATTTATGAAAAATATATATGTATTAAACTTTCACCTTATAATACTACTATGTATCCATATTTTCTTTAAGTAGATTTTGTGCGGTTTTTAAAATTATTATTTTTAAACATATTTTTTCTAATTAGAAAATATATATATATAGTAAATTATAACCTTTAGAATATTATGAAAGAAGTTCAATCTTAATACGCTATATTCAGTATGATTTCCAGAATTTCACTAATAATGTTATTTTCTTCAATTCACCAAATAATAAGATTTTTTATATTCACTTTTTTATTTCAATCTGAAGTATATACAAAACTTCTATGAATGAAAATATACGTATACAGTATTTTTAACAAGTATAAGTTTCTATATAGAAAAAACAAATTGAAACGTCACACTATTTTTTTTGTTTCACACATTTAAGTAAAGATACACTTTTACTTTTTTCAGCAACTTCAAATTTCTTTAATCAGTTTAAATGTTTACAATTATTCTCTATCAGCTTCAGCATTAATATCTTTTGCAATTAGTTTCCCTCTGATATCCTCCACTTTAAGTATAAGGCATGTAGAGTATATTTAAAAATCTTCATATTATCAAAATATTTGTTTTAATATACAAAAATTATAAATTTCTAAAAGATTAATCGGATCCATCAACACTCTCCATGTACGCCTCGTCAAACGCCTTTCTTCAACTACAGAACGAATGACATAGTCATGTATAGTTTTATTAGAAAGTTTATAAAAACAGCTTCCACAAATCAGAGGAAAATATTTCTTTTCCCAATATTCGATAGCTTCGTAAATATATTGTTCATGAATTATGTTATTAACACATGGACAAGAATATATACTTCCTTTTACACAAGGAGGACGACAGAGTGCGCTATATGTAGATTGAATAATATCTTTACTTTCCTCCTCACTAATATTGCAAATCTCATTATCACTGTCTGAAATATAATCTTCTTCCACACTTGAGGAAGATTCACTTTGTGATATCACAGAACATGGCGTTTCAATTTTCCCTACAGCTTCCTCCATATTTATAATCGAATAATCATCATCATCACTATCTGATATAAATTCAAGTTCTAAACTTGACAACGATGCACTAGTAGAACTATTTCGAGATGAAAATTCCTCAGCATTTGGATCTTTAAAGAACTGCATGTGACTTGATAAGTGAATTCGTTTACTTATTATTAATGATACAGCTAAACAATAATATGTTAAGTTTTCAAGTAAGAACTTGTTCCAAAGATCATTCAAGTCAAAGTGAAAAAACACTAAATACAAGGTCTCCACGTTACGACCTACTTTCCATCAAACACTTGCATCCTTAAGAAATCAAGTCCTCACATGTTCCGCATGCACCTACATGCTTGTCTGTTAACTCCTCTGTCTAATAAAAGCTCAGTCGCTTCTTTTAAACAAAAATAATCTATTAGTCTAGTTAAAGCAACTTTTCATTCACTTTTCTCATTTTGTCTTTTTTTAAACATTTTTATTTCATTATCCAGGAATAAAATAATAATTTTACCAGCTCTGTAATCGATTTCTTAAACATAGAGATTGATTGTACTTAATATGTTTCGTACATAAGATCAATACAAGCTTCAATGTTGGAAACCGTAAATTATTTGGAATAAAAAATAAATGTATGATAGGGAACTGAAAGTAATTGGCTTTCCCCACCATCTGGTTTTACAATTATGATAGGAGTTAAACATTTAAGAACGTTTGTGCAAGTAAAAAGGTTCTTAAAGGTGAAGTAATTTGAAAAGAAATGTTATTTTCCATAAGATACCTCTTTCATTAACTTTAAACATTGATAATTGTTTATACAACAGTCATGTGGTCTAAGTACTTAAGATGGAAAATAAATAAAAAACAAGCATTTTGTATGTGCTGTAATCTTTCGGCAAGTTCAGGCTAGAGATTGATTAAAATCATATCATATTATTTCAAATGAAGGAATACTAGTAACTTAACTAAAATTATTTATCTTTTAAGCTACATGAAAATACACTAAGGTTGAAAAAAATATAAAAAATGTGAAATATGAAATTCAAAGAAATGTATATTATAAGTATTAATAGTCAACTAAAAGCTAACTAGTCATATGTTTATGCTAAATGAAAAAAACTGCAGTTTTTTTAAAACTATTCTTTAAATTAGTAAATAATTTTAACATATATGTTTAGATTTTTCAAATATATGTAAAGTAGAGGATTTTTTAAAATTAAGATTTTTCTAATCATATATATATATTTATATATTTTTCTACATAATAATGATGAGTTCCACTAAGGAAATTCTGTTTTCACATTGGAAGAAACTGCATTTACATACAAATTTATTCGTCAGCAGAAACGAATTATTGAACAAGTACAAAATATATGCCACTCTCCTGTAAGAATAAGGAGGGTATTACCACTATCACCACTACAACATGCAGAATATTTGAGGAGGAAGAAGAAACATTTTCAGCTTTTCATTATACGCCTACTTCCCCTCTACTGGAAGATACATTAAATCCTCAAACTTTTCCTCTTGAAGAGCAAAAAATTAATGAGGAATGGCTCGTGGATGAGCAGGCGCAGGCAACCCAAAATAATCAACAAAAACAAGAAAAGGATGCTAAAAATGATGATGATGAAGAAGACGTTAAAATTATATTTGAAAAGATAATACCATGTGTAAATGCATGTCCGAGTTTCATTGTATTTCTCTCTCTCTCTCTCTCTCTCTCTGTATATATTTTATAAATATAGCAAAAAAAATAGGAATATTTTAGTTATTTAATAATGTTTGTTTTATCTAAATCCTTAGTATCATAAAAATGACTAAATTTCGTAAAATAAGTGAAGCTTTATGATTTTCTTTTTGCATTAATCAATATGTACTTTCAAGAATTGTACAGATAATTTTACTTAAGGGAGTATAACTTAAACATTCAAGCAGTGTTTTACAATAACTTGTATAGACTTCAGGTGATATTATTGCATATATCATATTAATTCGGTTATACTTTCAATCATCTTTTCTTATATTAAGTTAAATTTTATATAAAAAATATAAATGTACATCGTTTTCACTTAAACCGTTTTTCTTTTAAAGTTCCAAACAACAAAGTTTTAATTTTGTAAAAATTAATTTTACAACTTAATGATTATATTTAAGCAAAAGCTACTATAAATTATTTTCTTTACACCACTGAAATTTTAACAATGTTAACTATTTTAATACTTAGTTTATGAAACTAATTTTATTTGAAGAAAATTTTATGTAAGTTAAGAATTAGAAATATTTTAGTTACATAAAAGTTAAAAAAAAGTATAATCTATTCTACAAAATAATATTTCACTTAAACGAAAAAATAAAATTTATATAATTTATTTTATTTGAAGAAATTTTCAATGTAAGTTATTAGTTAGAAAATAATTTAATTACACCAAAGTTAAATAAAAAGCATAAATTATTTTACAAAATAATATTTTAATTAAACAAAATTAAATTTAAAGCATATTATATTTTATTTGAGAAATTCTTATAATTTATTTTGCACTTAAAGTTTATAAAGAATTTTTTATGTAAGTTAAGAATTAGAAAATATTTTAGTTAACCGAAAGTTAAATAAACAGTATAATCTATTATACAAAATAATATTTCAGTTAAACGAAAAAATAAAGTTTATGTAATTATTTTTTTGAAGGTTAAATAAAAAGTATAATCTGTTATACAAAATATTATTTCAGTTAAACGAAAAAATAAAGTTTATGTAATTATTTTCCTGTGAAGAAAATTTTTATGTAAGTTATTAGTTAGAAAATAATTTTATTAGACAAAAGTTGAATAAAAACATAATTTATTTTAAAAATAATACTTTAATTAAACCAAAATATTATTATTATTATTATTTATTTGAGAAATTCTTATAAGTAAATTATTTTGCAGTTAAAGTTTATAAAGAAATTTTTATGTAACTTAAGAATTAGAAAATATTTTAGTTAACCGAAAGTTAAATAAAAAGTATAATCTATTATACAAAATAATATTTCAGTTAAACGAAAAAATAAAGTTTATGTAATTATTTTTCTTTGAAGAAATATTTTATGTAAGTTATTAGTTAGAAAATAATTTAGTTACACAAAAGTTAAATAAAAAGCGTATTTTATTTTAAAAATAATATTTTCATTAAACAAAAATGTAAAGCATATTATATTTTATTTAAGAAATTCTTATAAGTAAATTATTTTGCAGTTAAAGTTTATAAAGAAATTTTTATGTAAGTTAATAGTTATTAAATAATCTAGTTAAAGAAAAAGTTAAGTAAAAAGTATAATGTATCTTACAAAGTAATATATTAGTTAAACAAAAAAGATGATTACAATTAGTTTTACCTCAAGCGTATTATTTACTTTAAGGAAACCAAAAAAGTTGATTTAAATTATTTTCCCTTTTATAAGATATTTATTTATTAAAACAATTTCTACTTAACGCTTCCTTTAAAATAGAAATATAATCCATCTTTACTATTTTTAAAATTAATGTATCATTCAAATTTTCCTGAAAATAAAAGTAATTCCCATATTTTATTTCTAAATATTTTTTCTTAAATTAATATTTCATGGCTAAATAAAAATCAAGTTTTATATATGTTTTATAATTTCGTTTCATATTCATAAAGATAGTAGTATAATGGTCTATATACAATAATAAGATTACAATTTTATCTTATACAAATTTTCCACAACTTTTGAACTTGGCAAGTTTAACCAGTATTGAAGTTTCTTACAGCACAACCGTTCATTTCCTTAGGTTCATCGTAAGTACATCTTACATTAACATTAAAATCTAATGAAGTTAGCGATGGACACCCTTCATCGTTTACATCTTTTACATTCTTTAATTGAAACAATTTTTGAATCCATTGGACTTTTTCAGTTCCTTCACAAAAGAATATTGCACCAACTTCACAGAGTTGTGCAATTTTTCTTCGAATATGAGTTATACAAAAACCATTTGAAGTATCCCATGATAATGCATGAAAATTTTCAGTTAACCATTCACATTGCTTTTGATAGAATATTGCTAATTCTACCATCTCACATGAAAGTTTTACCATACAATGAAACATTAACATAGCATCGTTTAATACTATAACAAATTCACGAGCAATAAATTCAGAGAATGATATTTTAAAACCTTGCATATCAATAATATATTCTCTTGAACAAGTTAAAGATTTTACTGGAATAAATTGTTGTTCAATAATAGTTGGAATAAGTTGTGCAATAAATTCTGTATCTTGCAAATGAATTCTACATTTCTTAAAAAACATATTCACTGAAATAGTTAAATGTCCTTGTTTCTTATAAATGTCATAATAATCAGAGAAGTTTTATGATCATTTACATGATTCATTATAATGTTTTGATATAAAAGATCCAGTATTGCAGTGATATATACATCGATGAGTAATGTTTAATGTACATCCACTACAAGGAATTGGATTTTGTTTTAAAAAGTTTTTAACTGTTTCAAATATACATGAGTCTAAAATAAACAAAGCATTGCAAAAAGTACACTCCATCTTCATTCACACTAATAGTTCAAATAACGAAGTCAGTGTTTTCAGGAACGTATAATATATATTTTGAAATGAGTTTATCTCTTACCTCTTCCACTTTTCGTTCAAGTAAGTTTCGCAATCCACATTCAAAATTCACTATTCTAAATTCACCAGAATTTTCATGTTTTGCTAAATAAGCATTATATATTTGCATAAAATTACTAGGTTTAAGCAATTCGTTCCAAGTACGATCATTTAAAAATTCAGTACGTTCAACTTCATTCAACTCCCAACTGAGACAAGCGAGTGCTAACTGATTAAGAATATTATAAAGACAGGCAGCACAAATTAAAGGGGTATTAAGACAATTAAAATTGTCTATAGCGTTCCATATACAAAGTTCTTCAATAACATTAATCCCGCACTGGCAAGTCGGAATATTAGGTTTTCCATCACTTTCACAAGAAATATTTTCAGCAGCAGTTGCGTTCAATTCAGAAGAATTTTTCAAAGTTAGTTAACAATCATTCTTAAACTCACCATAAGAAAAAATAAAGTTTGGTTCAATAAGATAATCTGCACTATGTAAATCACTTTGATTAGGTCTTGATAAAACAAAGTTTGATTCACTCTGGGAACCACTATTCACTATTACTGAAGATTCAATAGGACAATCAAAACTAGTCACTAATGAAGGACTAGGAGACCTATTTCCAATATACATCAAAGCTAATGCGGCACGTTCTGCTTCTTGCAGCGCACAAATATAACTCTCATCACACCACAATAAGTTTTCCGAAGACATAATAAACTGAGACTGGCTTACCTGCTGTTGCTACAAGTCTATTCCTGCACTTACTGATGGAAACCATTCACCTTCTTACTTTTCACTGTCTAATGAAGAGACACTTTCACTTTTAGATGGGGGGAAAGGGATTAGTTATACCGTAAATTTCACCTTTAATTTTCAATAATAATAAAACACTACGTTAAGTTTGTTCATATAAAATAATAAATCAGTATTTAAAAGCAATTTATTAAAGTTTGGTAATTCATCTTGATCACAAAAGTTTGTAACTGGTCTTTCTACTTACGAGCACCAAATCTCTCCTTTATGAGTAATTCTTCACGTAGTTGCACTATTTTGTTTCGCAATAGAAAACGAAGTCCATAATCAAAGTTAGCTTTTAAATGAATAGATCCAAGATGAGTATTCACATAACAATTAAATATCTCATCTACAGATGCTTATCAGAATAATGGAAACACCTGAACGAAAGTGCAACTTACCAGATTAATATGGTGTCGGGCCACCTTTCGCCTTCAGAACAGCCTTGATGCGACGTGGGATGGAGGCATAGAGGTCGTGAATGGTAGCAAGTGGAATATTACACCATTCCTCGTGCAGGGCATCGGCCAGTTCTGTGAGAGAGGATGGAGGTGGAAATCGTCGCCGGAGTCGTCTTTCCAAGATCGACCACAGATATTCAATTATGTTGAGATCTGGGGATTGGGCGGGCCAGGGGAGGTGTTGAACTTCATCCCGATGTTCCTCAAACCACGCTGCAACAACTCCAGCTGTGTGAATGGGTGCATTATCATCCTGGAATATGGCGTCATTGTCCGGGAACAACATCCGGACCATAGGATGCAAGTGGTCTCCTAAAATTGCGACATAATCGTTGGCAGTGATGCGTCCGCGAAGTGTGACCACACGACCCAATGAAAACCATGACATTGCGGCCCACAGCATCACCGTGCCGCCGCCATGTTTCACAGTTGGGCGGAGACACTGCAGATCATACGCTTCTTTGGGCGTTCTCCACACATAAACACGGCCCGTGGTTTGGAATAGGGTGAATGGTGACTCATCCGACCATACCACACGTTTCCAGTCGTCAACGGTCCAAGTTGCATGGTCGCGGCACCATTTGCGGCGTGCTAAAGCGTTCTGGTCCCTGATGAGAGGTTTGGCCCGTGCAACACGACCCCGTAAGTTCATGTGATATAATTCGTGGCGGACTGTGATTGTCGAAACAGGTTGGGGAGGTGCTGATTGAGTTCCTCCGTCACTTGCGTCGCAGTGGCACGACGGTTCCGCGTGACAATGCGCTTTAATACCCGGCGTGCCGTGTCACTGATGCTTTTCTTCCGCCCACTGTTCCGCTTCCGCGAGGTGGTTTTCCCGTGTGTTGTGTAGGCCGTCATCACCTTCAGCACTGTCCCTGGCGACACACCTAACACACTAGCCACTGCCGTCACACTCACTCCACATAACCGCGCACCAACAATTTGCCCTCTTTGAAACTCTGAGAGGTCTCCCATTTTACACTACCTCCGTCTGCTGCAGCCACTGCACACTCCTGTTCCACGACGCCTGACGTAGTATGGAGACCGACCTAACACACCACCACCAGCAGTCCGGCGCTGCGGTCGCCACGGCACCACTGCCAACCCATACATCTGACGTGTTGCCAACTGCAGGTGTTTCCATTATTCTGATAAGCATTTGTATATTCTTTGGATTTAATAATACTCGATAAACACTATCATTGAAAAACTGAAGTCGGTTCTCCTTATTTAATGGTGTTCCGCGAATTAAATATCCCATACACTCATGTTCAGTTTTAACCTTGTTCCAAAATGCATATGCAGAACAAAGTAAAATATCTTCAGTGTTCCAATTACGAATTGATTTTAGTATACAGGGTTGATCAACCCATTTTGATCGACATCCACAGGAAGACGTTGCAGACAATGAAGATGGTAAGTTAACAATGGTATTTTCCCTACCGTTCTGTTTCATGATTACAACGAGACTAAAGCTTTAAATTATAAGTAGGTCACTGAACAGTTAGGTATAAAACAAGATTCAACTTGACTCTAGCATAAACCAATACTTTAAAAACTATGTAAACAATAAATCAAGATAGCTAAACCTCAATGGTATATATTACGCATAACTATATAAACATTTAATTATTTATAAATTTCATATAAACAGTTTTATAACTTTAGTTATTCAAAGTTCTTAAAGTAAGTTCAAATTTTACTTCATCCATTCAGAGTAAAAGTAAATTGGAAGGAAATTCCTCAAATAACTCAATATCCAGATAATTTTAAAGATAAACAAGTAAAAAATCACAATAGTTATTCTTAGTCTACATATGTCTCTGCTCATAATCTGGTTCTGCAATAACGTCTTCCTCAATTAATTTTGTCTTTACTTCGTCCACTCTGAGTAAAAATAAATTGCGAAGAAAATATTCAAAAATTTCAACAGTGTTAAAATGATCATGTTTCGAAAGATACACATGATAAATATGAAAAAATTCACAGCATCCATTATTAGTCTATATGTACGTCTCCTTAAAGACCTTTCTTCAATTATAGATCGTGTAACACACCGATGTCTCTGTCGACTGCGAACATTATAGAAACATCAACACACAATAAGGGACAATTGTTTTTATATTTCCAATTTTCAATAGCTTCTAAAATACAGTTATCATCAATCGTATAATTCACACATCCACATGAATTTTCAATTTCACTAGAACACATGGTGGTAGATGAAACTTCAATGTCCTGCACGGCACTTTCAATTTCCTCAGCAGTAGAAACATAATATTCTTCATCACTGTCTGAATTAAGTTCTACCTCTAAACTTGAGGTAGAAGCACTGAGGTAAATACGGGAATCATTCTCCGCCAACGGCCCTTCGCCTTCACCCGCACTTCGATCTTCGTAAAAATGAATGATACCTTTACTAGTGCCACAGCACAACTATGCACAAAAATTTATAAGTGTAATAACTTTACACCTCATGACCTATTTTATGACTAACAAGATTAAACTGGACCTCCATAGTCAAATTCCAGTGACTATTAGCGGAAATGCAAAACTATAAAGAAAACACTTCCACTTAAATGACAGCATTGTATAAAAAAAACTTGTGATAATACGCTCCAAACATTAAAAAACATTTCTCTCTTCAATAGGACACCTCAGGTGCAAAACAGTAAATACTTGGTTAAAATATTAAAAACATCAATCAATTGTCGCCACGTCAATCAAATGCCAGACATAAAGAGAAATCTCCTCCTGACCAGTACAACTGCGATATAACAAAAATAAATGAACACCTGTACAGTTAAATTCTTGGAAATGCCGGAGCATGTTGTAACACGTTCCTTAGCATCAAAGAATGCGAAACAGTAAATATTATGTTAAAGAAAGAAATGTTAATCCATTGGCGCCACATCAATCGAACACTAGACAAAAAGAGAAACTTCCTCTAAAGCACTGGAGGTGAAAAACAGTAAATACTTTGTTAACATATTAAAAACATCAATTCATTGGCGCCACGTCAATCAAACAACAGACATAAAGAGAAACCGCCTCCGAAGTAGCGCAGCTGCGATATAACAAAAATAAATGAATTAAATTCACCTGCACAGTTAAATTCTTGGAAAATGCTGGAGCGTGTTGTAACACGATCCTTAGCATCAAAGAATGCGAAACAGTAAATATTATGATAAAGAAAACAAAAATGTTAATCCATTGGCGCCACGTCGATCAAACATCAGACATAAAGAGAAATCTCCTCCTGAGCAGCACAACTGTGATATAACAAAAACTGCGCATGCGCAAAAGATCGAAGGATAGAACTGAACAACGTTAATTGAACAAGCGATCTTCAATGTGTAAAACATATAAGTGTATGCTTCCCGATGACGACGAATGCCTTCTCCGTCAAAATAAAATAATGTAAACCATTTCAAAAATAAATCAAAGTCCCTCCAATCGACGGTGCCGACAATGGGTCCTATCCTTGCTGAGGGCCGTTAACAAATAATGATGATTCTATAATGTTTCTTAATAAAAATTATTAGATTAATAAAATATATTCTATTACCATATGTTCCATAGTTTTCTGCGATACCGGGTTTCACGGCCGGGAATCAACGCGGGGCGGGGCGGAGACCACAAATAAGAAAATAACAACCGATAAAATTTAAAATATTCAATTTATTCAAAATTCATTCATTGATTCATATCTTCTCCAATGTTACATATACGGCGTCCATAGTTCAGGAGCATATACCCCACCTCCATAGCACCTCTCTGGCGCCACCACAGCCTGGTATATACAACACAGCTACGCACCCATACCCCTGACATGCAGGCAACCCGCAATATTGTATAATTTGTACATGTCTTCTACTGGCCTTGGCTCAGTGGTAGAGTATTGGCTTAGCATTCGGGAGGTCCTACGATCGATCTCATCGGCCGAGGTTTATCCATGGTTTTTATTCAGTCATACCAGGCAAATCCTGGGATAGTACCTAAAATAGGCCCTGGCCGTCTACCTTCGAACAGTCTCTCACCATGAGCCTAAGATGCGTAAAGGCCTTAAAATAACTTCATAATATAATTAAAATAAAGATGATGGCACTATTCTTCGAACTGAGGTCTTTTGCAAGCAGGCCTATGTATAAATTACGACGACAATATTTGTCTGCTTACACATATTCATAATCTACTTCTTCCTGCTTGAGAAAGGTCTCAGAGATCGAAATATAATGGCACCACATCTGATTTAATTATGTTTCAATTTGTATGTATGGCCTTGAGGCATCTGAGGCTCAGGCCGGAATAGAAGGAGGGGAAAGATGTCGGGGGAGGTCCTTTGTTAACGGTGCCATCGCGGCATTTTCCTGGTGTAACTGAGGGAATAACTTGAAAAAACCTGCCAGGATGGTCGGTCGCTGGGATCGAACTCAGACCTCCCGAACGCTACGCCAAGCTCTACCACTTAGCTACGGGGTCTCGGTGACTTAATTATGTGTTTGATCTAGAGGCTGTACTAGCAACTATATTCCTTCTTGCATCTGTGATACGTTCATGCTATTACTTTGTAGATTACTTTGTTTTGTCGAAATCTATACTGATTTTTTACTGTTTTAAATGTTAACCATTGTAGTTTTATTCATTCAGAAAGCGACGTAAATAATAAGTTCCTTTCTTCTCTATTCTATTTTTTATTAGGAAAAAATAAAATTAGTATTTATTTCTGAATAGTATATTAGGAAACCTGAAAAATTCAAGGAATTTCCTCTGATTACATGATTTGGAACCCCTTGGATTTCTTTTCTGTTTGAGATAGGCAGATCTGCCTATGACTTCTTCGTTTTCTTTGTTTCATATTTACAGTTACAGTTTAATGTCCATGCACAACAGGACTTTGTTTTTTAAAAAACGTTAATAGTTCCTTGACCAAGCAACCGTAACTCAGTTGGTAGAGCTTTGACTTCACATTCGGTATGTGAGTTTCTTTTGTAGTTCTCCTCAGTCACACCAGGTAAATGTAGGGATGGAACCTACAACTTATAACCTGACCGAATTCTTGCCCTCTGTCCCAGCCTAATCGGAAAAATTGTTTCAGATCCCACTATAAACAGTAGTTACAGTCCTGCACGGCTTGGTTTCTTAACCGTTGTGTCGCAAAATATCCGGACATGTACCGCAAAATCATCTCATCTCATCTATAACTATAGTCCTATTTGGTTTAACCTGATGAGAATATATAGTCAAGTTCTTGAATTCGTTAATTTTCTACTTCAGTATATTTGGCCTTTTCTTTACCGTGTGACTTATTTCTGTTCAACGCATGTGGAATTTAAATGTAAACAAACTTAAATGTATTATAAATCTAATTATTAATATCGGTACTACACATTGTTCGTTGCTTAGTTATTCTTTTTTCATTTTTTTAGAAACTGTGCAGTAGGACAATGACAAGGCAACTTATGTGGATATTTCAAGCGAAATGTGGACAAGGTGCAAACTCATGATAGTGAAAGTGCCCGTGAAGATGATGAAGATGAAGGTGAAGAAAAGCATAAGAGAAAATATCCGTCAAATATTTTTTTGCTTTTATTATATCTACACACTCTTTGGGAAGGTGAAGGTGAATAAAATTAACAAAAAAGTTTTTTAAGGAAGTACTGTCTTAAATAAGACATGAACGCTTATGATGGTGAAAAAAGGATCCCTCCAGTGTTTTTTTCTGGTGTAGAATATAAGAAAAAATGTATTTGTTTTTTTAAAGTAAAAAACGTTTATTTTAAAAAGGAATGCCCTTTAAAGTGAAATATTATGAATACTTCGATGATGGTGAAGAGAAGTGCGTAGAAAACGATAATATCCCTCCAGTGTTTTTTTCTGATGTAGAACATGAAAAAAGGAATTTATTTGAGTTTTTAATATACAATGATTTTTTTAAAAGAAATGTTGTCTTAAATAAGATATGAACGCTTGTGAGGAACAGAAGACAAAAGCAGCGCAAGAGTGATTTTGTTATTTATACTTTTAACTAATTTGTTTATTTTTATACAAAATATTCAGTAAATCATATATAATTAATTTCTATAGAGTTATTATTTGAGTTACTGACACTTTTAGTGACCCTTTAATATGGAATACAATCATTGACTGCGGTAATTATCATCATGGGACTACCAGTGTTCTTTAGTCAATTTGTTAACGTTGCATATTTCTGAGTGGCAATGGGTGGGTACTTGGGCTCGAACCCCGTGTCCAACCATCCTGACAGGTTTAATTCCCGTAGTTTAGTTCGGCCAATACTGAGATGGTAATTTACGTAAGGCTCTGGCCGATACCTTCCACATCCCAGTCTGAACCAAACATCTATAAACCTTCTACATAAATTGAAGCTTAGTCAATATGTTCAAATGCGTAGTTCCACAATCATGATTTTGTGCAGTCAGTGATTTACCAGTATTTTAATTAGATCAGAATGCTCGCGTATTTTATGTGTATGTCACCTACATAAGTCTTGATACAACTTCAATCAGTCTACAAATATTAGATTATAACTCACGGTAAGTAATTTTATGTACTTAGAAAAATGGAGTGGCTTCATGTTCACCGGGCCTTTTTTTAGTCTGTAATGATAACCCTTGCCGTAAGTTGTGTCGTACCTATAGTAATTTCATATTC
>JAGDQP010019327.1:0-35045 GCA_022664845.1 Lepisma saccharinum
GTCCAATACTGTTCTCGGAGAATAACCCATGAGCTGATATTGACTCGATTGCTTTGTATTGCAATTAATACTTTGGTTTATTGCCGCAGTAATTAAAGGCAAAATCAAATTCCAATTTCTGCCATTCTTTTCAACATACATTTTGAGACATTGTTGTACAATGTCTGCACCTTTTTCCGCAATCGATAAGGATCTGTGTGAGGATGGTACAGCAAAGGCTAATTTAAAACCTAATCGCTTTGACAATTATTTTATAATGCCGCTAGTATGTCCTGGTAATTTATCTAAACGTAAAGTGGTAGGAACACCATATGGAACTATCAGGTCATAGAATAGCGCATCTGCTATTTTCTCTGCTGTCAAATTTGGTAGTGGTTTGGTTATCATGTATTTTGTTGCTAAATCAACCATGACTAATATATGTGTACATTTTTCTTTTCTAGTCTTGCACATAGGGCCAATTTCATCTAAAAATATATCTGAAAAAATTCCCGGTTGCGGATAGGTCTGTGGGAATACTTTTCTTGGAACTCTACTGATTTTATTCTTCTGACAAACTACACAACAATCAATAAATTTCCTAATTGTCTGTTTCATCCTTATCATGTACAGTTTTCGTAAGCACATATTATAAACTTTGGCAAAAACAAAATGGCTCCCTATCTCCGGCCGTGAATGTATGATATCTAAAACCTGTGATTTCATGCTATCCGGAATACAAATGAGAGAAGTTTGTGCATTCCCTAGTCTATGTACTTTATATAATTTTCCTTGTTTTAGCTCAAAGCTCTTAGACTGCCTTTCTAGACTACTGTCGGTGTTTATTTCTCCTTGCAGGAAAGAAATTATTGGACCAAATGTTTTATCTTTCTTTTGTTCTTCCCGAATGTTTAGTGGTTCTGTGAAAATACATAACCAATCTTGGTCAACTATTTCAATGCCTGTTTTGTCTGGTTTTCGTTGTGTCAATCGAGATAAACTGTCCGAGACGTTCTTAGCACTTGTGACGTACACTGGAGTATAGTTATAGGCTGATATCATGATCGACCATCGACAAAGGGTGGCGTTAAACGTGGTGCTTGTTTCAGAAACGTGATAATTTTATTGTCTGTTTCCAACGTAAAATGCGTTCCATAAATGTAAAAGTGGAATGCTTTTAGGCTCGAGACGATCGACAAAAGTTCAATCTCAAGTATCGACCACTTAGTTTCGTTTTCTCGAAGAGTTCTCGAGTAAAGCGAGACGATTTTCCAGGGCTGATCTGGCCCTTCTCTGGTCTGTAGAATCCCACTGATGCCATGGTAACTCCCATCAGTTGTTACCTTTAACTCATTTCCTGGGCGATATGGATAAAGTTCTGGTGCCTCAACCAGTTTTTTATAGAAAGGAACGCTTGTTGTTGGGGCTCACCCCATTCAAATTTGCGGCCTCTCTTAAGTAATTGTTGGAGTGGTGCTACTGTCTGCGCATAATCTTTGCACATTCGGCGCGCAAAATTAGCCGTTCCTAAGAATGAACGTAGAGTTTTCACATCTTTTCGGGGTGCATGAGCTTCAATACTTTTTATAACTTTATCTGCTGGTCTGAACCCTTTCTTGCTAACCACATGACCGACTGCCTGTATTTTTGTGAAGAGAAAACGAGACTTTTCAAGGGATAGTCTGAGGCCTGTTTGCTGTAATTTCGTGAAAACTTCTCTTAAATGTTTCACCATTTCAACTGGAGAGTCATCAAATAGAAAAATGTCATCTACATAATGAGCTAAATGTCTTATTGCTGCGTTGGCTAAGCATTTGTTCAACACTTGAATGAACGCCGTTGGACTATTCAAAAATCCTTGACTAATGGTGGTGAATTGGAATGTCCCTAGAGAAGGTATTCTAAATGTTGTTAACGGGCGTGAGCGAGGATCGAGCTCCACGGTAAAGAAAGCCGAACTAACGTCCGCGCTGACATAATAATTATACCCATAAATTGTGGTTAAAATATTTGGTATGGATTCGAGTGCTGGTCTCTCAAAAATAGCGACTTTATTTAAATCTTTATTGTCCAAAATTGTTCGAAGCGAACCTGAAGACTTCTTGAGGAAAATTACGGGCGAATTGTATGCTGATTCTGTGTACTCTATCACTTTTTGACGAAGGAGTTTCTCAATTTCCTGCTTAACCACTGGTAATAGGTGCAGAGGGATTTGGTACGGCTTTTTGTAGTAGGGCTGATGAGGAACTGTATTTATGTAGTATTGATAGTCTCTAACACGTCCTAATCTATCCTGTTCCCATTGAAAAACGTCGGCAAATTCATAACATAAGTTCAAAATTGCGGATCGAATTTCTGGTTTGATAGAGTCCCCGATCTGAATTCTTTTTGAATCGAAAAGATTTCTGTCATGTAATAATGTCCCTTGTTGTTCGTTTGAATTATAAGTTGATAAAGCGTAACATTCCTGCACTGGGGGAACATTTATCTGCACAGCATTGCCAATAATTATGCCTTTGTCTAATTTTATTACCTCATTTGTTGCATTAGATACGTTTACTCTTTTGTCATTTGTTGAAAATATCGTCGGAACTATAATAATACCTTTACTCTTATTTAGTTCTAAATTAGGTTCTAGACAATTTTCGTTTTTATCTTTAGAATGTAATAGCTTAACTGGAACACTTTTAGTTGTTTTTAGGACTAGTATCAATTTTCTAGTTAAGATATAACTTGGTTTGTATTGTTTTCGTAAAGAAAATGCTATTGTTTCGGATACTTTGTATACCACATCGTCATCTGCATTACATTTTGTTGGTGGCCTTCCATGTCTTTTTGCAGTAAAAATATTGGTGTTGAAATCTATTTTACAAGAACGATCAATCATCCAATCAACTCCTAAAAGTATTTGTGCTTGAAAATCCTCTACAATTCTGAACGTGTGGTGAAATGATCTATCTGCTATCCAAAATTTTGCTACCACAATTTTGTCTAATTCTATAACGTTGTCTGAAATGCCTCTTACTTTCGTTTACCTGTTCAATTTTCCAACTTTTGTTAATTAAATTTCCATTAATCAGGGAAATCTGGCTGGCGGAATCAACAATTATTGATAATTGTTGCCCATTTATCATACCATTGATGCTTGCTAAATTGTTTCGGAAAAGAAAATTCGTTCGTATTGTCTCAGTTTGTTCCGTTTCGTTTATTTTTGTGTCATTGTAAGTACGTGTGTTAGTATGAATATTCTCGTCATGAGAATTAATGTTTTCACTATTTTTACTACTGGCACCTTTCTGTTAGCATAAATTGAAATTTCATTGTTAATTTCTTGAGATTTTTCCTTTTGTGCCCTTTCACCGGACGAACATTGAGATGGTACCTGAAATGGTTCTTTTCCCATTGACATTATGCCAGGCATAAACCGGGATAGAACTTCACGAGATTTCTCTTTGACACTACACAAGGCGTAGGACGGGATGGTAGCTGAATTGGGTTCCCTGCCGTTTTCACTACACCAGGCAAAAGCTGGGATGGTACTTGTCGCAATGAGTTACCTTGGTGATTGTTGGAAATTATAGTACCCTGGTTGTTATAATTATATACATCATACTGTGGCTGTATAAACATAGCATTTGAGTTTATGTACTCACAATGTTGAGGAGTTAGGTGCAATACCACATTGTCATAATTTTGATATGAGGGCGCTAAATTGTACTGATTGTCAAAATATGTTCCTGAATTATAGGTATTATACTCGAAATCACTTCTACATCTATTATAATGTTTGTTGATAGTCGTTTCCCTGCCTAACATATTGTTTTTGGAAAGAATAGTTTCTGTAGTGACCCTGACCTTTAACTTTCCTTTGTGATGAGCTACAACCATTCGCTCTGTTATTTCTAGTATTGCTTATTTTGTGATACAGGTTGCCTTGTTTGTTACGTTCTTCTAAAAGTTGAGTTAATTGCTCAATGTGTGTTAAAACACTTTGAATCTTGTCTACCTTTGTATTATTATTACTATTATTATTTCTAAGAATATGTTTACGTTTGTTTTTCTTTTCGCTGCTCGAAGGCTTGGATAAAGAACATCTAGGATGTATCTCATGTCCTTGCTCATTGAACCTACTTGACACTTCGGAAATACGATTCCCTGCATCCCGTTGTACGGTTACGTGACAAAGGTTTCCTACGGTTTTCTTGTGTTAAAGCACATTCCTTATTACTTCGATTATGCTTTGTATGTGTCTTTTTTGTCTTTTCTGTCAACCTTTTCTTTCGATAATTTACTCTTAGCCTGTTTCGCTTGACTACTAACACATCTTGGATTAACGTATGAACGTCCCTATATTCATTTACACCGATCCTATCTAGAAAATATGGTGATAAACCTAATTTTATTTGTTCGGCTATCGCACTTTCTGATAGTGGGTCTTCCATGTTAGATGCCAAAATTTCTTTGTCAAGTATGTATCGCATAATAGGTTCATTTTCTCCTTGCACTCTGTCCTTGAACAAAGAATAAAACTGATCTTTGATCACGACTTTGCCGAACAATTTGATGATATATCCTTTTAAATCTGAATAAATCAATGACTGAATGTGAGGCTTTGCTAGTTGTAGTTCAAGTTTCTGCCGTGTAGAACCTACAAATGTTACCGGAAGTATTTGTCGTAATCTACTTTCTGACCATAACAACAACAGTTGTAAATCTTCTAACGTTCTAAAATGGGCTTCAATATCATGTTGCGATTCGTCAAATTTCGGAAAGTCTAGATTTACTGAAAAGTGGTTTACTGTTTGTTTGTTATCCATTTTGATATCTTACTTGCTAAACCCTAACCGAAATATATATATATATACCTAAAACTTATATCTACACAATATATTTGTACTACTAAATAATATGTTTACGTATTTCGTTACATCCAGATGTAGGTGCTTCTCGGTACAGTTTCGCTTAGTCATTCAAGAATTGTTGCTTCATTTGCATTATATTCGCTTTTTTTTGTTAAAATATTCCTGTTTCATAAATTATATTGTTTCTATGACACTTTGAAACGTATGACTGCCTACTTTTTTTTATTATTATTATTATTACTGGGTTAGCTTGATACTTTAATGCGCTAACTTTGTATAACGTATCCTAACAATTATATTATATTTTGGGTCAAATTACTCGCTAACTTTACATATTTTACGAAATGGGCACTAGCCTGTTACCTTCACCAACCAAATATATATAGAGTACCTAACATATTAAAATTAAACTGAAAATAATGGGTGGGATCATTACTAAAATTGGGGCCGTGTTTTAACTTCAAATGAACTTCAAGCCCCGCGACCTGCCAACACCTTGTAGTGGTGGGCGCCTAATAAACATTGGCTTTTTCGGGGTCGTTTTATTGTTTGAAATTAGAGTTTCAAACTCTGGCGCTTCCGCCATCTTGTAGTCCTCGTTTGGTCGGCTAAAATGTGTCTAATTTTCTGTGATCGGTTGCAGAGCTGAACAATGTAAGGGCGAAGCCAGTGGTACCTGTGCCGATCCAGGCCGCCGAACTGACTACTATCGAAGTAGAATCACATGACTTATTTTAACTTCAAAAGTATGGCATTGGTCTTATTAATTAAATAAAACATTATGATTTCGTATAATGTTGCCAAACACAGTTTTATTACTAATTTATATTTTATTAAACAAACTTTTACCTAAACTTTATTAAACTTTTCTAAAATTACGCTAAATTACTTCGAAGTAGATTTTTAGTGACTTCTGGCAATTATGTAACTCTTTAAAAGAACAGTTTGATTTGGCACTTACTTGCAAGCTGATGCTCGTTCCATCGTCTCAAACGAGACACGCGTATTGAAGTCTCGGGTTTCGTGCACTTTTCCACTATTCAGAACGTGGTGTTTACGCTCTCAGTCTCAAAATCCGAATCTTGTTTTCTCCCTCTCTCAATCTACTCGTCACCTCTCTTTACATCATTTCCAAATTTCGCGAACGTTGCTTTCTTACCTTCCTGGTTTGGTTCATTCTCCTGGCTCTTTCCATAAGCGTGAATCAATCCAGGAAGTTCAGCTATTGTTTGCTTCGGTCATCAGCTTGCATTTACGTAAGAGGGAAACACACTTGCCAGGTCTTCGTCAACGAATTAATGAAATTCTTTACATGATTTTATGTCGACTCTGTGCTGCATATAATCTTAATACAAATAATGATTTTAATATTCCTACACCTAATATAATAAATAAATACCTATGCTCTTAAAATTGATATTCTAGTCCCATTTCAATATATAGATTGTTCAGAATTCAATATATAGTTTGTTCAGAATTCAATATATAGATTGTTCAGAGAAAAATATATATGTTATTCAGAATATATCACATCGGTCGTCAAGATTACCATATCGGTCGTCAAGACTACAATATCGGTGGTCAAGACCATCATATCGGTCGTCAAGACTATCATATCGGTCGTCAAGACTACCAGGTTGGTCGTCTAGTCTACCAGATTGGTCGTCAAGACTACCAGATCGGTCGTCAAGACTACCAGATTGGTCGTCAAGACTACCAGATCAGTCGTCAAGTCTACCAGATCGGTCGTCAAGACTACCAGATCGGTCTTCAGGACTACCAGATTTTTCGTCAAGACTACCAGATTGGTCGTCAAGACCACCGAGTCGGTGTTAAGACTACCGGATTGGTTGTCAAGAATACCGGACCAGTCGTAAAGACTACCAGATCAGTCGAAAGTTTACCAGATCGGTTATCAAGGCTACAATATATATAGGTTGTTAAGACTACCATATCGGTCGTCAAGACTATCATATCGGTCGTCAAGACTATGATATCGGTCGTCAAGACAACAAGATTAGTCGTCAGGACTACCAGATTGGTCGTCAAGACTACCAGACTGGTCGTCAAGACTACTAGATCGGTCGTCAAGACTACCAGATCGGTCGTCAAAACTACTAGATTGGTTGTCAAGACTATCAGATTGGTCGTCAAGACTACCGGATCAGTCGTAAAGACTACCGGATCAGTCGTCACGACTACCGGATCGGTTGTCAAGGTCACAATATATATAGATTGTTAAGACTACCAGATCGGTTGTCAAGACTACAATATATATAGATTGTTAACATTGCCAGCTCGGTTTTCAAGACTATCATATATAGATTGTTCTGACTATTATATATAGAGTGTTCAGACGACAGTATATAAATTATTCCTACAATATATAGATTGTTCAGGCTACAATATATAGATTGTTCAAACGACAATATATAGATTGTTCAAACGACAAAATATAGATTGTTCAGACGACAAAATATAGATTGTTCAGACGACAAAATATAGATTGTTCAGACGACAATATATAGATTATTAAGACGACAATATATAGATTGTTTACACGAAAATATATAGATTGTTCAGACGACAATATATAGATTGTTCAGACGACAATATATAGATTGTTTAGACGACAATATATAGATTGTTTAGACTACAATATATAGATTGTTCAGAATACAATATATAGATTGTTCATAATATAATATATAGATTGTTCAGAATACAATATATAGATTGCTCAGAATACAATATGTAGATTGTTCAGAAGGGAATATATAGAATTTTCAGAATTCAATATATAGATTTTCGAGAATTGTATATATTTATTATTAGAATACAATATATAGGTTCTTCAGAATACAATATAAAGGTTTTCAGAGTAAAATATATATATTGTTCAGAATACATCATATCGGTCGTCAAGACTACCAGATTGGTCGTCAAGAATACCAGATCGGTCGTCAAGAATACCAGATCGGTCGTCAAGACTATCAGAGCGTCGTCAAAGCTACAATATATATAATTTGTTAAGACTACCATATCGGTCGACAAGACTGCCATATCGGTAGTCAAGGCTACCATATCCGTCGTCAAGACAACCAGATTGGTCGTCAAGACTACCAGATCGGTAGTCAAGACTACAAAAACGGTCGTGAAGACTACCAAATCGGTCGTGAAGACTACCAAATCGGTCGTGAAGACCACCAAATCGGTCGCCAAGACTACCAGATTTGTCGTCAACACTACCAGATAGGTAGTCAAGACTACAATATATATAAAGATTGTTAAGACTACAATATATATAAATTGTTAAGAATACCAACTCGGTTGCCAAGACTACCAGCTCGGTGGTCACGACTACCAGCTCGGTGGTCACGACTACCAACTCGAGGGTCACGACTACCAGCTCGGTGGTCAAGACTACCGGCTCGGTCGTCAAGACTACCAGATCGGCCCTCAATACTACCAGATCGGTCCTCAAGACTACAATATATATATATATATATATATATATATATATATATATATATATATAGATAGATAGATAGATAGATAGATATAGATATAGATATAGATATAGATAGATATAGATAGATAGATATAGATAGACTACTATATCGGTTGTAAAGAATACAATATATATATAGATTGTTAAGACTACCGGATCTACTGTCAAGACTACCAGGTCGGTTGTCAAGAGTACCATATATATAGATTGTTAAGACTACCACATCGGTTGTCAAGACTACAATATATATAGGTTATTAACACTACCTGCTCGGTTGTCAAGACTACCATATATAGATTGTTCAGACTACTATATATAGATTGTTCAGACGACAGTATATAGATTGTTCCGACAATATATAGATTGTTCAGGCTACAATGTGTAGATTGTTCAAACGACAATATATAGATTGTTCAAACGACAATATATAGATTGTTCAAACGACAATATATAGCCTGTTCAGGCGACAATATATTTATTGTTCAGACGACAATATATAGCTTGTTCAGGCGACAATATATTGATTGTTCAGACGACAATATATAGATTGTTCAGACGACAATATATAGATTGTTCCGGCAATATATATATTGTTCAAACGACAATATATAGATTGTTCAGGCTACAATATATTGATTGTTCAGACAACAATATATAGACTGTTCAGACGACAATATATAGCTTGTTCAGACGACAATATATAGCCTGTTCAGGCGAGAATATATATATTGTTCAGGCGACAATATATAGATTGTTTAAGTGACAATATATAGATTGTTCGGGCGAAAATATATATAGATTGTTCGGGCAAAAATATATATAGATTGTTCACATTACCATATATAGATTGTTCGGACTACAATAAATAGATATATCAGACAACCTAAAATAGATTGTTCAGACTACAATATTTAGATTGTTCAGAATACAATATATAGATTGTTCAGAATACAATATATAGATAGTTCAGAATACAATATATAGATTGATCAGAATACAATATATAGATTGTTCAGAATACAATCTATAGATTGTTCAGAATACAATATATAGATTGTTCAGAATACAATATATAGAATTTTCAGAATTCAATATATAGATTTTTCAGAATTCAATATATATATTTTTCAGAATACAATATATAGGTTGTTCAGAAAACAATATATAGGTCGTTCAGAATTCAATATATCGATTGTTCAGAATTCAATTTCTAGATTGTTCAGAATTCAATATGTAGATTGTTCAGAGTAAAATATATATATTGTTCAGAGTATACCATATCGGTCGTCAAGACCACCATATCGGTCGTCAAGACTACCATGTCGGTCATCAAGGCTACCAGGTTGGTTGTTAAGACTACCAGACCTGTCGTCAAGACTATGATTTGATTCGTCAAGACTACCAGATTGGTCGTCAAGACCACCATATCGGTCGTCAAGACTACCATATCGGTCATCAAGGCTACCAGGTTGGTCGTCAAGACTACCAGATTGGTCGTCAAGACTACCAGATCGGTCGTCAAGACTACAATATATATAGGTTGGTAAGACTGCCATATCGGTCGTCAAGACTAACATATCGGTCGACAAGACTACCAGATCGGTCGTCAAGAGAACCAGATCGGTGGTCACGACTACCATCTCCGCGGTCACGACTACAAGCTCGGTTGTCAAAACTACCAGCTCGGTTGTCAAGATTACCAGATCTGTTGCCAAGACTACCAGATCGGTCGTCAAGACTACAATATATATAGGTTGTTAAGGCTAAAATTTCGGTCGCCAAGCCTACCATAGCGGTCGACAAGACTACCAGATCAGTCGTCAAAACTACAATATGTATAGATTGTGAACACTACCAGATTGGTTGTCAATACTACAATATATATACAGATTGTTAAGACTACCAGCTCCGTTGTCTAGACTACCAGATCGATTTCCAAGACTACCAGATCGGTTGCGAAGACTACAATATATATAGATTGTCACGACTACCAGATCGGTTGCTAAGACTACCAGATGGATTGCCAAGACTACCAGATCGGTTGCCAAGACTACCAGATCGATTGCCAAGACTACCAGATCGGTTGCCAAGACTACCAGATCGGTTGCCAAGACAACCAGATCGGTCGTCAAGACAACCAGATCGGTTGTCAAGGCTACAATATATATAGATTGTGAAGACTTCCAGATCGGTTGTCATGAAAACAATATATATAGATTGTCAAGACTACCAGCTCGGTTGTCAAGGCTACCAGGTCGGTTGTCAAGAATACAATATATATAGATTTTTAGAACTACCAGCTCGGTTGTCAAGACTACCAGCTCGGTTGTCAAGACTACCAGGTCGGTTGTCAAGACCAAAATATATATAGATTGTTATGACTACCAGATCGGTTGTCAAGACTAAAATATATATAGATTGTTAACACTACCAGCTCGGTTGGTAAGACTACCAGCTCGGTTATCATGACTACCATATATAGATTGTTCAGACGACAATATATAGATTGTTGAGACGGCAATATATAGATTGTTTAGATGACAATATATGTTTAGTCTAGACGACAATATATAGATTGTTTACACGAAAATATATAGATTGTTCAGACGACAATATATAGATTGTTCAGACGACAATATATAGATTGTTTAGACGACAATATATAGATTGTTTAGACTACAATATATAGATTGTTCAGACTACAATATATAGATTGTTCAGACTAAAATATATAGATTGTTCAGACTACAATATATAGATTGTTCAGACAACAATATATAGATTGTTCAGACTACAATATATAGATTGTTCAGACGAAAATATATAGATTGTTCAGTCGAAATTATATAGATTGTTCAGACGGAAATATATACATTGTTCAGACGTAAATATATAGATTGCTCAAACGAAAATATATAGATTGTTCACAAGAAAATATTTAGATTGTTCAGACGAGAATATATAGATTGTTCAGACGAGAATATATGAATTGCTCAGACGAAAATATATAGATTGTTCAGATGAAAATATTTATTATTCAGACGAAAATATATCGGGTGTTGCAAAATAACTGTTAAAGTTCTTGGGAGGTGAATCCTGACACTGAGACAAGAAGAAAAGTCCTCTTAAACTTTCGGCGATCGGATATATATTTTCGGATCTACAAGGTGCCGAAAGCGTGGGAAAATGGATTTCTTACGCCAATATTTCGGAAACTATGCAACGTACAGAGCGCGTTTAAAAAATTTACATAAGGAGTCATACCTGCTCTATTGAAATATATATGCTTCAGAACCCTACAATGCACGCGCAAGGGATTTCCCAAAGGAACGTAGGGATTCCCGGACAATCTGCCAATGAAAGATTGGTCTAAATGAATATGTATGGATAGGGTTTCCACCTGCTAACAATAATTCGTTTGTATTAAGTCGATATCTTAAACACATACACAATAGTGGACACTTTCATGCCCGTTGCGTGTGGTTGCATAATCGCCAGGTACGGATGATGGCCCACAGCGACGTTCTTTATATTAAGTGGAATAAATTTGTAGCCGCATGGTCTAGGAAGACATCTGCAGTGGCGGTAGAGCACAACATATGAAACAGGGTGATTCACAAGTGTGGAAACACGTAATGAAAAATGCCCAGAAATGTACTCTAGTAAACGTGAGTTCAAAGCGACGAAAATGTAAGGAGTACCATCAATAACATGAAAGTCATTGCCAATTCGCCAATAGTATTACCTCAATTCGAATCATTATGCTGTGCAAGGTTGCATACCAATAATAGTGCAACAACTGAGGCCCAATTGAAATTGCGCAAGGTTACTCATATAATTGCGGATCACATAATGTCGAGATCGAAATGTAGCCAATAAAACTGATGAATGTCATCATGTCCCACTGCTGCTGGGACACCGTTCTACATGCGAAAAATAGGAATCCACCAACGCTAAAACTTTACAGATGACATACACTTCCCGCGCCTCTAGTGGAACTTTCTGTATCACGTAGCTGAAATCGTTCCCAGCCTACTCTGATTGCATAGCGTCATTTTCGGATGTAGTTCTTCAAACATCTGATTATTATTTTCGCCTTTGTGGTCGTTCCTTTCGTGGTAGCAATTTCACACCACGCTGCCATTAAGTCGGTTTGGCCCAGAAATACAGATAGCATTTATTCCTTCACTTGTCTGTTGGATGACTTTCCTCGGCAATCACAACCGATGCTGATGATGCTGATATGGTGTTCTGCACGAAAGTCCCTGGGTCTTTGATTCGAAGGTCCCTGGCCAAGGTGAAGCTATGGTGGTTTGCCATTGCCTTCCGTGGGACGATAATGACGTCCTATAGTTTAACGTTCGATCCGAACCCACCAGGAATCGAACCCGGGACCATTTGATTACAAGTAAGAAATATGGAACGGGACGAAACGAACAAAACAAGTCTAGTTTTTTGTTTAGTTTGTTCATATCACTTGTTAACCGTTTTCGTGATACTAACACTACCGGGATGTCATCATTGCAAACACCAGGCTAAGGGAATCGTTTAAAAGGATTGAGAAAATGGACACAATACAGGACGACAGACAGAACAAGAAATTAAACAAAGCAATTGTAAGACATCAAGGATTGCGACCTATTTAAAAAATCAAGGATTTGTATCCACTAAAATTTAACTTCCCTTCCTAAAGTATAATAGATGCTCACGGCTTTCACGTAAGTTGACATCCCGATATTTTCCTGGAGCGAATTAGCAATGCCTTTCATGTTATTGATGCTACTCCTTACATTTCCGTCGCCTTGAACTCTCGTTTACTTGAGTACATTTCTGGGCATTTTTCATTACGTGTTTCCACACTTGTGAATCACCCTGTTTCATGTGTTGTGCTCTACCGACACTGCAGATGTCTTCCTAGACCATGCGGCTACAAATTTACTCCACTTAATAATCAGAACGTCACTGTTGGCCATCATCCGTACCTGGCGATTATGCAACCACACGCAACGGGCATGAAAGTGTCCACCATTTTGTATGTGTTTAAGATATCGACTTAATAAAAACGAATTATTGTTAGCAGGTGGAAACCCTATCCATACATATCCATTTAGACCAATCTTTCATTGGCAGATTGTCCGGGAATCAGTACGTTCCTTTGGGGAATCCCTTGCGCGTGCATTGTAGGGTTGTGAAGCATACATATTTCAATAGAGCAGGTATGAAGATAAAGAGTTGAGCTAGTTAACCACCCTGCATTACAAATGCAGGGCTTAAGATTACGGCTTAAGATGCCTTTTGTTAATTTTTTACCCGCGCTCTGTACGTTGGATAGTTTCCGAACATAGCAGATATTCTATAAAAGGCTATGAACATAGCAGAGATTAGACAAAAATATATGTCCTTTAGGCTAGCGATTACAACCTATAGTGCACAACCACTATTTACCATAGCAGAGATTACACAGGCAACGGGCTTACAAGCATATAAAAGAGATTACACAAATACTTAAGAATATATGCAAATTACGTTATTTAACCCCACATAGTACACCAGTGCACAATAGCAAAGGGTACGAAGCTCTTCTTCAACCCTAAGAAACACTACAGAGGCTACGGTCTACACATTTTTCCCAGCCCCTATTTAACATAGTAGAGATTAGACAGGAATGTATGCCCTCTAGGCTAGAGATTACAACCCATAGTGCACAACTACTATTTAACATAGCAGAAATTTCATAAAAGGTTACGGGCCCTGTTTTCAACTTCTATTTAACATAGCAACGATTTAACCCCACATAGTGCACAAGGCTACGAAGCTACAAAGGCTACAATTCACCCCCTATTTAACGTAGCAAAGATTCCATGAAAGGTTACTAAGCTCTTTTTCAACAACTGCACAGCACTATAGCAGAAATTACAACACAGCCTCTAACAGGTAATTACATATACAGCACAGAGGCTACGGTATTTTAGCCCCACACCTAGATATTACACAGATACACAGGAATATATGCTAGTACACCAGTGCACGACACGAAGCTCTTTTACATAGCAGCTATTACGAGGACTTCTGAAGTCAGTTTCTATACCACAACCTACTACCTAGCTAAAGGTCAAATATTTTAACATTGTATATCTCATAAACGGCTGAAAATATCGAATTTCTGTTTTCACAATTATAATCTAAATCCAAAGTTTGGTGATGATCCGACAAAATGTTGGCAATTAGGAACCATTAGACAAAGATTAAGGGTCAAATATTTAACCCTGTATATCTCGTAAACGGCTAGACATATTGAGATTTTCTTTTTACATTTGATATTAGGGCGCTGAATTACTACATGGGAAAAAATTGGTGACCTCGAGGTCAAGTCTGAAGTCAGTTTGTTAACTTCGCCCCCGTGGTCGTAGAATAATGAAACTTATAATGCAATTTATTTTAGCCTCGGGAATTTCAAATATGAAAATAACTTATCTCTCTCTAACTATTGTCGCTTCCAGGATATGGCGATTCGAATTTTAGACGCAGAATTGAGAAACTCGCAGATTATGTTATTTTGGTTGGTAATACAGAATGTGACATTTGCTTCTTTCTACCTATTGTCACTTCCAAAATATGGTGGATTGAATTTTGCTTTTTGGCCCCAGAACGACTAAATTCGCAGTTTATGTTATTTGGGTTGCTGATGTTTGCTTTTCCGAACATAGCAGAGATTACACCTTTGTCTCTAGCCAAATGCACAAAACCTTGAATGCATTTTTTATTTCGTAGCTGTCACCAGGCTGCAGGAAAGCGATGCAATTGTAATAATTGCTATATTCACTCGCAGAACTTATGTGAGCAATTACACACAAGAAATAATATTTTCTTTGTTCTTTGACGACAAGCACATGTTTGGTATATAGTTCCCTAGATTATACAGACCGCCGTGATGTTGAAGGAGGTATTAAATGTGAAATTCCACGCTATTTCTTCAAATTGTACTTTAATGACCAGCCCTTATGATCAAGTGGTTATGGATGTATTATATTTTTTCTTTCCACATAATTGCTGTCTCCATAATTATTTGTTGAATGAAAATTATGTTGGGCGAATATTGCTTCAGGCATTGTGGCGGTTCAAATTTTGTTTTTTTTTCAGGGATTTCACTGAACTCGTTTGATGCCAGAACACATTAGTGGTGGCTGTAGTGAATAAATTACCTTGAATGCATTATATAGTGACTAGCAAAAATTATTCGACCCCTGTAGTGTTTGTAGGAAATACGGAATTTGTTACAAACAAACTACAAAATAATAGCGTGTCCTTTTCCATCTGCATTCGGTAAATAAGATATACAAATAATGTTTTAAGTAGAATTTAGCCTAATATTAAATGTTTATTGCTTGAATAGCGAAATAAAATATACGAAACTTGTGTGAGATATTTTTTGACCCATGTTTAGTGAATGTTTTGACGATAGTTGGTTTTTACCATTAAAGTACCACTTCGAAGATACATTTTAGCATGTAATTTAGTCTTTCAACTGTAATACATTGTAGAAAAGAATTAATTTGGTAACATGTAAATTCGCTGCCTGGTAAGCAATTTTCTCAGATGAAAATTGTGAATATTTTTGGTGTTTGAATATATATTGAGAAAAAGTGACATTTTTAAGTAAAAGCAACTGTAATGAAACACAAAACACACGCTTTTATAGTATTTGGTGAAAGAGATATTTTTGAGGTGTTATTGAAAGCTGAATAATGGAGAGAGAGCTTGCTTAGACTTTCTCGGGAAGGAACTTACACAGATGTATATTAATTAAGTTTAATTAATTAAACGATGTTTGTATTTCACGCTTTGCAGCCACATTGAGTCAATATTTAAGTATTTATAGCATGCATTTTAAGGGGAACAGAATAAATTTACATAATGATCATGGAGGTTGAAAACTAACATTTGAAATACCTTTAGCATAATTTTAAGTAGAATCTAGCCTTTGAATTGTTATTCTGTATACAAGTTTCGGTAGATAGACAAGCATTGTTTTTGAATGAAACGAAAGCTGGAAAGAACTGAAGGCTACTTGAAAAGCAAACTTGCAAAACCGTGGTCTGTTGCACCCCATAATTTCATTTATACAATATGTCTTTCTTTTCTAAGGTGAAATATTTATGACTAAAATGCTTTAAAACTAGCTGCAACTCGCTTTTATAGTATTTATGTATCTATAAATAGGCATATTTCACTCCCTTTATTGAGCGAAAACAAGGTATGAATACTCTGCAACTATACGAGAAATTTGTGTCACTGTTATTGGTATTGTTGATATCAGTTTTAGAAACTTTGAAGATTCACTAAACGTTTTCTCCAAGTTATTTTGAACGATAAAGTGAGACAAGCCCCACATTATGATTGATCGACATTCTTCTGCCGAATGGACTGAAGACAGTTCGTGAAGACAGAGATTTTCTTTGTCAAGAAATGTGTGAATTGAACATAATTTCTCCACAGTTTGTTTTGAAAAATTGCAAAAGTAACTGGGAAAGTTCTCTGGAATAAACAGCGTGGCTGCCCTAACGTGCCATGTGATTGAAAGGATTTTGCTTCGCATACTTCCTTTGCTTCCCTTACCCATTCCATTTTTTCACTCTTTCTTCTTTTTGATACCGTGTTTGTATTTTCTCTTGTTTCACTCGAATTATCAAGCTGGTCTTTAATATCTCTAATATTTGTTTCAAAGCAAAGGAAAATTGCCTTTTGTGCCTGGGAAGGGTCAATTTGTCGATTTTGAATTTGATTAAAAATTCCACAAGAAACGTTATTCTACTAAAATAAAAAGAAAGCCAGAAATTAAAATGGCTACTAATAAGTGTTTCTTGAGTACTTCAGGGCGGTGCATTATGTTTGAAATTTTCTCATCCTCTATCTTCACATTCTTATTCATGCATTGAATATTATCCTCGTTATGTTCAAAGACAGTATTCACGCTTCTGGACAGGAAGTTCCAATAAGAGAGCTCTTCGCTCCACCCAACTCCCCACTTTTAACACTGTCCAAATATTTCTAAAACTAATAGCACTATCAAAAATGCGAGTCCATAGCGCACTAGAGCTTACACATTACCATGAAATACAATGGAAAATGATCTCGAAATCTTGTCGATTGATGAGTGCTAAGACTTCAATTAAATAATGACGTCATAATCTTTGAAAACGTATCACTCATCAATGTACAAGATCTCGAGATCGCTGTCCATTGTTTTTCATGTTAATTTGTAAGCTCTAGTGGGCTATGAACTTACATTTTTAGAGTGCTATTAGTTTTTGAAAAATGTTTAAAATGTGTACCACGAGAAAAAAAGTACACACGCCTTGCAAATTTGAGAAAAATGTTACATTTCTATTTATAAAAGCAGGTCTCCTCATAAATAGATTCACTTAATGAGCGTAACAATGTATATACACGGCATTTGAAATAGGACGATACTATGCCATTGCTTTAAAATTATGATTTCGGGATTAAAGTGACATGAATCGTCCGCAATGACCTCTGTTAAAAAGCAATACTGGACTGACTGCTGATGCTGCCAAACATGTTATGAATATATGAAGACAGGAAGAGGAGAGGACACTTAATTTCGTTTGTCCACTTCCACCCTAAACCAATATGGACGAAGTTTTCAGTTCTAACTCAGCTTTTTACGCTTCATGTCGCTGTGTGACCCGTTTTTTATCCATGTCTTAATTCTTGCAAAAAAAAAAAGTAAATAATATTTCCAGTATTTTCTATTGCGTACAGAGTACGGTATACTATTATACTAATACATCTGGATTTAAAACGTAAGTAAAAATGGGCCACACAGCGATAAGAAGCGTATAAACTTGAGTTAGAACGGGAAGTTTGGTCCACATTGGATTAGACTGGAGGTGGGCATACGAGTTTAACTATTTGCTCTGGCGTCTATCTTCCGACAATAAGGAGACACTCCAATATCTAGAAAGTCGCGCGCGAGTTTCATCATTCTGTGGTAACTTCGCTGTTGGAAGCATGAAGGAACATAACTATACGTCCGTACACACATCCATCCATCCATCCATCCATCTATCTATCTATCTATATACACTCACACACACACTCTCTCTCTCTTCCTTTTTCTTCCTTTTTTCTCTCTCTCACACACAGACAGATAGACAGAGAGAGAGAGAGAGAGAGAGAGAGAGAGAGAGAGAGAAAGAGAAACTGCGAGTAAATGAAGGGAACAAGCAGACGACCTTTCTGCAGCGTGTGAGAAGGTTTTGTCGCTTGCGCGTCAGAAATGCCATCTAGTGGAAGCAATGAAATCTAGGAGGGGAGGAATGAGCAGAAACGTTCTACTTGTATTTGGCGTCTTAAGTCCTGTACTAACTGTATTACAAATGAAAGTCCAACATCTAGTGGAGGGGAAGGATATGTAGCGAGATATGAGTTAAAGAGTGTGTGCGTGGTAAACTCTGAACTTGTGAAGTGTTATTTTCTCTTCCTAAAGGAAACTATGGCTTTTTTTAACCGCGAGGGGTAGAATATTCTACATTTTAGAGTGATTGAAATAAAAATTAAATAACTTTAAGAAAGGGGGTGTTGCGCAACGGGCAAACAATAGCACTCACCACCACTGCTGAAACAATTAACGGCTTTTGATATTCCATTAGCTATATTGCTCTTTTCCTTGGAGGGGATATATGTTTTCTCTTTTCATATATTGCTCGTTTCCTTTAGGCAAATTTAGAGTCTAGAATGTGGAATCCTTTAGCCTGGGTAGTCTTGGATAGATAGTGCGTCAGCCACTGCATAGTCCTCGTGTTGATCGGTTAGTTCGTTTTTGTATATTGAGCTTCGTAATGAAAGTGGTGTTTCGATGATAATCTGTCCTAGATTAAAGCTGACGTCGGTCTGGATAGTATCCACTAGAAGTGGGTGATCCTTTTGATATCTTGTGCTTGTATATTTTAATCGGAGTTTCTCTATGTGATGTAAGATGTTTGCTAACGGGACTTGGTCGTATAGTTCTCTGATTGGGCTGGGCAGTTTAATGCGATAGGCAGTTCGAAAGGCGTGGCGTTCCAGGACTTTCAGTCTTTCGTAGTAAAAGACTGCGGCTGAGATCCAGGTTGTGAAACCATCAGTTAGGATTGGCCTTAAGAAGACTTTGTAGGTCGTAAGAATTATATCAGGGCTTAGTCCCCAAGTGGTGCCCGTCAATCTTCTGAGCAGTTTCAGTCTATTGCATGCTTTTCGGTCACCTTATTCAGAAATGGCCACCATGTTAGGCTCTGGTCAAATGTAATACCAAGGTATGTGACTTGTTTTCCTGGTCTTATGAGCGTATTGTCTACTGTGATGGATAGTTTGATAGGATTTCTGTGAAATTTGGAGCGTCGATTCTGTGGGATAAAAACTATTGCTTCTGTTTTATTTGAATTTAATTTTAGTTGCCATTTGTTACACCATGTAACGAAGCTGATAATGGCGTTATTTAGACTATTCTTTATGCTTTCAGTGGTTTTTCCTGCAGCTAGGAACGCAGTGTCGTCTGTGTATTGGAACATATGTACATTGTTGGGAGGCTGGGGAAGTCTACTACGTAAAGTAGGTACAGTAGTGGTGATAATGCTGAACCCTGTGCGACGCCACAGAGGATAAAATATGGATGTGAACTGCTATTATTAATGTTTACGTTTGATAGACGGTTTCACAGAAAATAAAATGTGAACCTTATGTATGCAGCAGGAAGTTTGAGCTTGATGAGTTATACAGCAGTTCATGGTGCCACACTTTATCGAATGCCTTTTCCAAATCGAATAGGATTGAGTGAGTTGTAGTTTTTGGTTATTAGATTTGTGAGTCTTAGTAGTTAGTCGTTGATACTGAAGTTCGCCAGCTTGTTGTATCGGTACTAACTTATGTTCAGTAATATGTTGGTGCAGCCTGTAGACCAGTATCCGTTCTAGTATTTTGCTGAATGTGTTGTGAGTTGTATTGACCGATATGAAGAAACAGAGTTTGTCGGTTAATTTGGTTTTGGAAACAGTTTGTCGGTTAATTTTAAGTTGTTTTTTATATTTTCCAGTCTATCGGTATGAAGCCTGTTCGTAGTATGAACGACATGTAAATTGTTGCTAGTAGATTGATGAACGAGGCAGGAGCTTCTTTGATGTGTCGGTACCTTAGTTTGTCGACACCTAGTGCTGAGTTTCGTTTGTTCTTTATGGATGTATTGATGTCTTCTGTGGTAATTTGTACTGTAAGAGGGTTAGTATCTGGCATGGCATGGCTGATATTTGGTTGAAGTATATGCGAGTCTGGGTTTAGTCGGTCTACTGGATGTTGGTATGGATTGTGCCGTGGAGGTGGAGTGAAAACTTCTTGCAAGTATTCAGCGAACGCATCGCCTTTTTCTTCGTCGGTTGTGATAGTAGCGTTATTTTGTAGTAAAGCATATGAAGTTGACGTATATTGCCCTGTTAACATCTTAAAGCGCTCCACAATTTGGTCGGGTGGCTGGTCACCTAGGGAAAGGCGAGATTTGATCCAATATCTGAGTTTGTAAGCTTTTTGGTAGTTTGAAATTGTCCTTTGTATTCGTCCGTGGTGCCTTAGGGCTTCTAGATTTCCTGTTCTGAGGTATTCCTTGTATAACTGTTTAGATCTCTTTAGCATTGGTGGGTGTTGAGGAGGAAGTTTCGGTTTGTTTGTAGTAGATGAGGTTGTTGCCATGTGTTCCTTAGCTGCGTTTTAATATCCGTCGCCATTTTTTCTACAGTCGCGTATAATACGTCCTCTGTTTCTGTTCCATTTAGGTTTTCTATATTCGATTGTGGTGCGGTATTTTGTCAAGTTTGCCTTATTAAATCTAGGAATATTACCTATGAATTGCTGCTATCTATTGTTGGTTTGGTTGTGGCATTGTTGTGTGAGCTTTATAGGGTCATGATTGCTTCCGATTGTGTCTAGGACTCCGAGTTGACAGCTGTTGGTTAAATTTGAAGATCTTGTAACTATATCTGGGCTGGTGTTGCTTACAGGTCTTGTGTGGCGAGGCAGTTTATGACTTTCACCAGTTGTGCTTGTCGTGATGAATTAAGTTTTCTGTCTGTCTGTTCTGCTGTGGTAATTTATGTCTGCCATGATGATGTACTTGCGGAAGTTACTTGATGTATATTGAAATAATTCATAGGGTATTGGTTATTTAGGTCTGTTATTTATGGTTGCCACAGTAGTGTAAATCAATTTAAAGTACAATGTTGCGATCAAATGTTCGGGTAGCTTTGATAAGTTTGGTTCGTGTCTACGGTAAGCTATTGATGGCTGAAGTCCTAAGAATAGGCCGCCATTGGCCCTTTGTGTGTTTGTTTTTCTGTCCTCTCGTAGAATTTGTTTGTTTCTTATTTTGCATTGCATTTTTGGTGTTCAGTTAGTTTCACTCAGCAGGAAGGTATTAATGTTTTCATCCAATAGGAGTTGATCAAATAGTATTTTGTTTTTAGTTACTGATCTGATATTCATGAATAAAGCAATAGTCATTGCGAAGTAATATACAATGTTATTGCCGTTTTGTTTGGTACTTGGGTTTTTGTTTTGTTTGATACTTGGATTTCATAATGTGATGCATGAAAGCAAACGTATGGACCAGAGTATGTAGCATTGAAGTTGATTGGGAATATGGATTTAGCTGCGTAATTATACTTCTCGCAGTATATGAGGTTTTAAACACGGACTAATATTTTGTATTCTCATGAAGCCAAGCATTTGCTCTATTGTCACTGGTTGATATATTGATGTGGGTTGACCTGATGTGGATGTAGTTTAATATGTTCTTCCTGTGTTTTTACTGGAACTACAAGATGTGGTTTTTGTTCTTCAGGTGCTGGTTTTGCCTTACACTTGTAGCTGTTAGTTGGGTGTGCTTCATTGCACTGTGAGCATTTCGGTTGTTGTTGTAGGTTTCTACATTCTATTATGTGGCCCACTGCAGAACCCACATTTCGGTTATTTCGTACATTTATCTGTCGTGTTCATTGTACGTTTGGCACCTCTCGCAACGTATGGGTTGTTGTGATTGAGTTGTTTGCCGGTATAACATAGCCCCATTAGTAAATCGTCGATTGTCTCTTGAGATTTTGTTAGTACCCTTACCATGTAGGTTGGACATTCTTTGCACATGATGCGGATACATTTGATGATAGAATACCATTCTTGTTGTAGTTCATTCTGTATCTCATCATCTGTGTATGATGGTAGGACGCTATGGATTACCACGGAAAGAGCTGGTATTTGTTTCGGTACACGTTTCCCAAGCTGTGATCTTAGTGTTTTTTTTTTTAATATTTCAAAGGAGCACTTGTCCCTAATAGTTTTCATCAGATTCGGATCTGGAGAATTCATAATGGAGCCGTTCCTAGTTAGTATGATTTGAGCTATTGCTGTTCGAAGTACGTACTTAATCAGCTGGAAGAATATCTGCTTTTTGTTTTGAAATCTAGTGTTGAAGTTTGATAGTAGGAAATTATAGATCTGAGGTTTGTCTGTATCATTTTGATTTCAGTGTTCCATGTGCGCTTCTTCGTTGTCGCTTGAGGATTCACTAAGATTGTGCAGCCTTTTGTTTTGTTTTGGAGACCATCAACGTGATCGATGTGTTCTTGAAATAATGATCGATAGATGATTTTCCTCCTTTCTGTTATAGTTGATAGATGAGGACAAAGTATGACCAGAGGTAAACCGGTGTGACCTGTTAGTATGTTGCTTGCCATTGCGCCTTCCATTTGTCGTGAGCCAGATATCGTCATAGTTGAGATCAGTCCGAATGCTTACTTGTTAATAAATTGAACAATATATAGAAAGTGGTAACAGATAGTAAAATGATGTAAATTTTATACGTAACCAAAATTATTAGCAAAATCAGAGTCCAATGAATAGCTAAAGTCAGAATGTTGCTTATGGATAAATTATCAGAGCCAATCAGAATAGTTCTTATTTTAGGGAACTGGGAAAAGAACCAACAAATTTCTGCCAATGAGACTTAAGTGGGTGTTGGTTGTACTTCGGTTCAGTTCTTAAATTTTGTCGATGTTCACTGAAATTCACCTGAGGTGCATGAAACCTGATACTCGCTGATTAATATTGTCTTTTTTTAATTTGGAAACACATGCAGTTGAAACACATTCTTCTTGTCTTTGCATTCTTATCATGATATATACTCTTCAATTACAATTGCTTAATCCATGCACCTGTGGTTTGGTCTAGGAATACACAGAATTAAGAAAGAATAATATTTTATGAAACTACAAGGAAACGTGAACCTCCTTTCTTGCTTCTCGCCAATAAACTTGCTACCAACAGGGTGTATTTACAAACTTACAAACACTTTAAAATAAACATGAATTTGTCTATTAAGAGTACAATCGACCACTCCCCATTTTGAAACAAGTTCCTATCGAGAACAAAAACAAGGGCTTGGGAATCGATTCGTGCAAATGAATAACCACTTTTGACAATTTTGTAACAGCAGCTCAATTCTTTAGTTTTACTATTTTAATATCTATTCATTATTTTTAATGTTCATATTTTAAACTATAGATATCTTTACAATGCAATAAGGCATTTTCATTTCTATTCTACATAGACATTTTATTAGTTACATATTTTATTTTCATATATATACATAGTACACACGTATCAGACTACACAATTCCTGCGGACAAATCATATAGTAATCATGTTAATTTACTCACATACTTTCCTTAACATACATATTAACAACGGTCTCCAACAGCGGTTTCTTCTCCACCCATTGCGTTTGTGGTGTTTTACCTGCTGTACTAACCACTTGGGATTGAGGTTTTAATACTGTATTACAGACTTAAGGATTTTAGCCTGCATCACCGCTTTCCCCCTCCATCAGACAAATCTTACTCGAGTTTTCCTTTCTCTATTTCATACCTAGCGGAAAAAGTTTTGAGTAGATAAAAACCGCCAATACCATTCCATTGCTTTAACGAAGTCCCTTATTGAACATCATGCTGAGTCATATGTACCATAGTTGGGTACTCGCTCACTGGAGCGTTAACTAGAGGGACCCAACCAGCTCAGTTCTTGTGTCTGTACAGTGTAAAGGCTTCTGGTCTTTCTAGATTTTCATGACCCTACTGAAATTTTGATAGTGCACCAAATTTCTTCCCACCGATTGTACAGAAAACATGTCTTTCTCATGTGCGTTCTAATGTGACTTCCGCAAATTTTGTTCCGTGGAAATTTCTTTCCATTAATCGTAGTGTCAAGGGGCTTCTCATATGATTTCTCAAATCTTGTTTCTGGGTATATTTCGGTCTACAGATCATAGGCAGTCAAAAGACGTCTAGCCTGTGTTTATTATCATGTGAACTATTTACATTTCTGGGTAAATTTCTTTCCACACACCGTTCAGTCAAGAGGCCTCTCGCTTGTGTGGATTATCATGTGACGTTTCAAATGACCTTTCCGGGTAAATTTCTTTCCACAGATCGTACAGTCAAAAGGTCTCTCGCCTGTGTGGATTATCATGTGACATTTCAAACTAAATTCTTGGGTAAATTTCTTTCCACAGATCGTACAGTTAAAAGGCTTCCCGCCTGTGTGAATTCTCATGTGAGTACTCAAATGACCTCCCTGGGTAAATTTCTTTCCACAAATAGTACAGTCAAAAGGCCTCTCGTCTGTGTGGATTCTCATGTGAGCTTTCAAAGTACTTTTGTGGGTAAATTTCTTTCCACAGATCGTACAGTCAAAAGGCTTCTCGCCTGTGTGGGTTATCATGTGACGTTTCAAACCAACTTCTTAGGTAAATTTCTTTCCACAAATCGTACATTCAAAAGGCCTCTCGCCTGTGTGGATTCTCATGTGAGTATTCAAATGACCTTCCTGGGTAAATTTCTTTCCACAAATCGTACAGTCAAAAGTCCTCTCGCCTGTGTGGATTCTCATGTGAGTTTTCAAATAACTTTTTTGGGTAAATTTCTTTATACATATCGTACAGTCAAAAGGAATCTCGTCTGTGGGGATTCTCATGTGAAGTTCCAAATTACGTTTGTAGATAAATTTCTTTCCACAGATCGTACATTCAAAAGGCCTCTCGCCTGTGCGGATTCTCATGTGAGTCCTTAAATTACTTTCCTGGTTGAACTTGTTTCCACAGATCGTACAGTCAAAGGGCCTCTCGCCTGTGTGGATTCTCATGTGATTTAACTTAGATTTATTTGTCATTTTTAGCCCACAGATTGTGCAATCAAAATATCTCTCGTTTCTTTTGGTTAGTTCGTGTTGTTTTAAATTAGAGGATCTTGAAAGCTTCCTCCAAGAAATTTGATTGTCCTCATTATTTTCTGTTATGATGCACTTACTGAAACTTACACACGCTAATCCAGATGTAGTTCCTTCCAAATTCCTTATATTTTCTCCTGATTTCGTCCCGGTCCTTCTGGAAACATTATAAGAAATGGATGGTTCATTTCTCTCTTCGGATGCCTTGCTATTATTTAGAAGTACTACTAAAGGGAAAAGTTCATTTCTAGTCTCGATGTTTCTTTGTTTAATATCACTACAGCTTTGAACTTTGAAATTATCACGCGTTGAATTTCGTGCTCTACTTCCTGTGTCTGACGAGAGCAAATTTATTAATTGTGACATGATACTAGACGCAACATCAGATGATACTTGACCCGAATTTTCATCCCCTTCGTCTTTGTACTTATTGAAAGATATGATGAAGGTGGATTTGAATGTAATTTTGAGTTATATTACTCTGTTGAGTAGAGCTCTAAAATATGTACGCATTGCCCGTCGCTCTCATTTTTAGGTGAGATATGTCGTAACATAGTAGGCGTATTGGAAAATGTGCTTAGTTTGATGAAGGTTGAGCTTGTTAGTTTAGCTACTCGTTTACACGGAGGATTTTTCTGTGCGATTCAGATTACTTTGATGATTAGGTAAATTATTACTATTGTTGATTGAATTGTTTATTTTCGTTAAGTGAAATAATATAAGGATTAAATTAGTTTGGTAGTTTTTATTAATTAAATTGTTTTAAGTGATAGCGAATGAGTACTGTGTGGGAACTGGTTGTTTAAATATTTGAAAGCTATTTTTGTGTAAGAAAGCTTATAGAACTGTACCTTTTGTATCAGGGTGTATTTATGACTGAAGTAGTATTGTTTTGTCCCGAAGCAAATTAAGAGTTAAAATAAATATGAGAAGTGTTGATTGCGAACTGCTTTTTAATATTATTTTGGTAGGGAAAGATTAATCGATTTTTGTGATATGAATAGCAATTAACGTTTAATGTAGTAACCATGGGTATAATATATAGTTTTTAATTACTTATCTTTTGGTTAATTAAGATCTGAGGGATTTGCTCTTGATTGGGTATTTTTCTATGATCGTGTAATAAGTTAATTTATCATTATGGGCTTAGAAATAGCTATCAGTCATGATTTTGTTATAATTTACTTAATTATTTTATTTTTTTCATTTGGGTCATATATTACTGTTCTATTATTACTATTTTTTTGAATAAGAAATTATGTTGCTATTAGTATATGTTTTAGGTTGAGTTAAAGGAACTCGGCAAATAAATTTCCCTTCTGTTTATAAAAAACATGGCCTTTTGATAAAAATATAAGGTCTGGTCTGCCCAATGAATTTTGTTTTGAATGGCCGCGGTATCTTGACCGTGCAAAGGTAGCATAATCATTAGTCTTTTAATTGTTGGCTTGTATGAATGGCTGGACAAGGAAGTGACTCTCTTTTTTTTAATATAGTCTAATTTTACTTTTGAGTAAAATGCTTAAATGACTAGGCAGTACGATAAAACCCTGTAGATCTTTACATATATTTTTATGTTGACATATAGTATTTATTTTTATATTTCAATATATGAATTGAGCTTGGGCGGCTGGAAAAAAATATAAACTTTTCTTAAACTATTTCATTTATAGGTGTTGTTTATTTGATTCATTTTTTGTGATTAAAAGATTAAGTTACTTTAGGGATAACAGCGTAATCTCTCTTGAGAGCTCTTATCGACAGGAGTGTTTGCAACATCGATGTTGGATTAAGATTTACTTAGGTGTAGGTGCTTAAGAGTCTGTTCGACCTTTAAATTCTTACATAATCTGAGTTCAGATCGCCACCACAATGCATTACTTGGGTGTTGTGGATCCTTGATATTTCTATTGCTGGTTTTGTCTTTTGCTTTCTGTTCGGAAATGATTCAATACCTGCAACACCACGATTCAATACCTGCAACAACCCTGAAGAGAAGAGTGTCATCCTCACGAGAATGCAAAAGATGCTGAAATGATAACCCATCCGGAAGCTCTTATTTTCCTCTGTGAGGTTCTTTGGCACCCACTGTGCACTCAGTTTTCTGTATTGGGGTTTTCTTTGATGCACTGAACCACAATTCACATCAATATTCTTACTAATGCCATTAATCTTGACGCGTCTATTTTCGCGGCTGATCTGATCAACTCGTTGGATCAGGTAATTTGTGATGATGCTGTGCGATTGACCAGGCCACTCATCATCTTGACGTGATTCCCGTCCTTTGCGAAAATGTTTGTGCCAGTCCTGCATACGGATCAGTGACAGAGCATATTCTCCATAGACTGCAGGCATTCGTCGATGCACTTCGCGAACAGCAAAATTCTTGGCCATTACAATGACCCCACGTTGCTTCTCCTCACTGGCAAACATCACATCTGATTGTGGGTAATTGAAACAAAAAAGGACACTATCAGCACTCCTTCATAATGATAGTCATCTTCATACAAGATGCAATTTAATGTCCACAACTCCGTGTGTTCCGTTTTCATTTGATCCACCCTTATAACATGAATGTTCCACCAGGTGTTGATAATTTCCTGATCATCCTCTGAACTACTTCCAACCGGCCATAGTAGTCTATGTCTGCAATACGGGGCATGTTGACAAGTATGATCAGATGCATTCTCCTATGGTATGAAAAGGAAGACTCTCAGATGAACCCCAAGTTGTTATTATATGTGCTCGACATTGCCTTCGTGTTCAATCTGTTATGAAAGAAAGACACAAGTCGTTTGGAAACTTAAGGAACTTACTTGCGAGGTGATTGAATTTGGAAGGGTAACTGAGCCAGGTCTGTCGAAGAGCCCACCTCAACAGTAGTATCAGAAAAGGGGGCAAGATTTGCTTCGCAGATGCAGCTGAACACTTGGTGGAACAACTTCTGAACAGAGGCAGGTATAACATTTGTTCTGCCATGCGAGAAAATTGTCTAGACAAGATTTCAGTGCGGTGCATGTGAAATAGCTGTCTGCTCTAGAAAAGAATGCTAGCGGGAAATGTACCTGAGGCAAGATTAGACGCCGTTTCATTTTCTCCTTAACAACTGTTTTGTTTTGATTCATTTATTACGTTGTAAAGGGATGTAGGGAATTTATTTTGTGTGCAGCAACGTATTTTTGATGGCTTCGTTTTCATGATTATTGTATTCATAGGACTTCCAAGGGGTCTGAAATTCAGAAGAAAAATATATTCTTTGTGAGCGATTTCCCATTCCGCCCTCATTCGTCATATCCCCATGCGATTACTACAATTGGAAGGTCTATGCTAATACGAACAAAAGGAGGTTTCAGTCCTGTGCTTTAATTCTGGTAGCAGCTATGGGTAATTTCATGAATGTCTACAATTCCGGAGTTGAATGGGTTGATGGATTTTGTGTGGCTTTTACTGTTCTTAACTATACGACGGTTCACATACAAGCTAGGCTTAAGGCAGTCAGGACATAGTAAAAAAAATGGCTTCGTTGCTACGTGTCCGAAATACGGTCCTACAGTTTCAGACACCGCTGAAAACGATTTGATTGTAAAGTATGTCTTGGGGTAATTATATATATATATAATGCTAATTTCTTCGTCGTATCAACGAATGACAAGCCTATATATACCATACGAAATACATTTTTAGGTACGTCTTTGTGTATGAGAAAAAGTGACTGATATGCAATGTTGTGGAAAAGTTATTTCTTTTGGTAATTGTTGATAATCATTGAATTCGGTTCTTCTCGATTACGTGAATGCAGTGTTTACCGATCGTCCGTAGCTCATAAGTAAAGCGTTGGAATAACATTCGGGATGTTGTGCGGTGGATCCGGACCATCCTCGCTGAAGTTTTCCAGGATTTTTCCTCAGTTAACTCGTGAATTCCGTTTTCTTTCCGTTTTAACTTGTCATTGCTTGTAATACAAATATGAATTATAATGTTTGGACTATTTAAAAAAAATGACATTCACGTAAGTTAAAAACAAGTATGTAACATATCTAGAAGAATTTTTCGAAATTTGTACTTGTTTTTGACTTTAAGGATGTCGGTCCTGGTTATTAGGAGTTTTTGTTTCATGAAATTCTTCATATCTTGATTAGTGAGAAAACTACATTTACTTTCAGTGTTATATTTATCCATGGGTGTTGTTGATTTCGTTAGCCGTTACTAACTTTTCTTTCCAATTTGTACTCGTTGTGTGCGATGAGAGCATACCCTCACTATATTAGTGATCATTAACATTACACATCCGAATTTTTCATGTGTTCTACGTGATTTTGACTGACATTTCTCGTGTGTTTTGTTTACCTGTATTAATTTAAGAATAATTAAACTAATTGTTTTCCTTTGAAAAGTTTTGCTGATAGATGTTACAATTACCGTACTAAATCTCTTAATTATTACTTTCAGGATTGTAGCAAGTCGCTGAAATTGGATTGCCACATTAAGTGCAAAGACGAAGGAGATGAAAATTCGGGTGAAGTATCATCTGATGTTGCGTCTAGTATCATGTCACAATTAATAAATGTGCTCTCGTCGGACACAGGAAATAGATCACCAAATTCAACGCGTGATAACTTCAAAGTTGAAAGCTGTAGTGATGTTAAACAAAAAATCATCGTAACTGGAAACGAACATTTCCCCTTAGTAATACTTCCAACTAATAGCAATTCATCCGAAGAGCGAAATGAACGATCCAATTTTGAAAATTTTTCCAGAAGGACCGGGACGAAATCAGAAGAAGATATAAGGAATTTGGAAGGAGCTACATCTGAATTAGCGCGTGGAAGTCTCAGTAAGTGCATTATAACAGAAAATAATGAAGACAATAAAACTTCTTGGAGGAAGTTTTCAAGATCCTCTAATTTAAAACAACACGAACTAACCAAAAGAAGCGAGAGATATTTTGGTTGCACAATCTGTGGGGAAAAAATGACAAATAAATCTAAGATAAATCACATGAGAATCCACACAGGCGAGAGGCCTTTTAACTGTACGATCTGTAGAAAGAAATTTACCCAGAAAGTTAATTTGAGAACTCACATAAAAATCCACACAGGTGAGAGGCCTTTTGACTGTACGATCTGTGGAAAAAAAAATACTCAAAAAAGTGATTTGAAAACTCACATGAGAATCCACACAGGCGAGAGGCCTTTTGACTGTACGATCTGTGGAAATAAATTTAGCAACAAACGTAATTTGGAACTTCACATAAAAATCCACACAGGTGAGAGGCCTTTTGACTGTACGATCTGTGGAAAAAAAAATACTCAAAAAAGTGATTTGAAAACTCACATGAGAATCCACACAGGCGAGAGGCCTTTTCACTGTACGATCTGTGGAAGGAAATTTACCCAAAAAGGTGATTTGAAAACTCACATGAGAATCCACACAGGCGAGAGGCCTTTCGACTGTACGATCTGTGGAAATAAATTTAGCAACAAACGTAATTTGAAACTTCACATGAGAATCCACACAGGCGAGAGGCCTTTTGGCTGCACGATCTGTGGAAAGAAATTTACCCAGGAAGGTAGTTTGAAATGTCACATGATTATCCACACAGGCCATAGGTCTTTTGACTGTACGATCTGTGGAAAGAAATTGAATAATGGAGGTCCTCTGAAAGCTCACATCAGAATCCACACAGGCGAGAGGCCTTTTGACTGTGCGATCTGTGGAAATAAATTTAGCGACAAACGTAATTTGGAACCTTACATGAGAATCCACACAGGCGAGAGGCCTTTTGACTGTACGATCTGTGGAAAGAAATTTAGCAACAAACGTAATTTGAAACGTCACTTGATAATCCACACAGGCGAGAGGTCTTTCGAGTGAACCATCTGTGAAAAGAAATATACCCAGAATTGTAAATTGAAATTTCTCCTTGAGAATCCACACAGGCTAGATGCCTTTTGACTGGCTATGATCTGTGGACCGAAATTTACACAGAAAATAGATTTGGGAAATCATATGAGAAGTCCCTTGACACTAGGATCTATGAAAAGATATTTCCACGGAACAAAATTTTCGGAAATCACATTAGAATTCACAGGAGAAAGGCCTGTTGTCTGTACAATCTGTGGAAAGAAATTTGGTGTACGATCAAAATTTCGAAAGGGTCATGAAAATCTAGATAGACCAGAGGCCTTTACACTGTACAGGCACAATAACTAAGCTAGTTGGGTCCGTCTAGGGAACGCTCCAGTGAGTAAGTACCCAACTATGGTAAATATGACTCAGTATGATGTTCAATAAGGGACTACGTTAAAGCATTGGAATGGTATTTTCTTTAGGAGTTTTTATCTACTCAAGACATTTTCCGCTAGGTATGAAATAGAGAAAGGAAAGCACGTGTAAGATTTGTCTGATGGAGGGGAAGAGCGGTGATGCAGGCTAAAACCCTTAAGCCTGTAATACAGTATTAAAACCTCAATCCAAAGTGGTTAGTGTAGCAGGTAAAAAAACAAACGCAGTAAGGTAGCTTTTATGTGCTTACGCGATCGGTGCCGGGTTGCCCAGAATCAAGAAGTAGTAGTACATCTATAATAGGTTAATAATCAGTAAATTTGTGAGTAAATTAATAGGGTTACTATATGATTTATCCGCAGGAATTGTGTTGTCGGATACGTGTGTACTGTGTATATATATGAAAATAAAATATGTAACTAATAAAATGTCTATGTAGAATACAAATGAAAATGCCTTATTGCATTGTAAAGATATCTATAGTTTAAATATGACAATTAAAAATAATGAATAGATATTAAAATATTAAAACTAATGAATTGAGCTGCTGTTACAACATTGTGAAAAGTGGTTATTCATTTGCATGAATCGATTCGTAAGCCCTAGTTTTTGTTTCAGAGACTTCGTTTCAAAATGGGGAGTGGTCGATTGTACTTAGAAAGCACTTGGTCATCTACCCTTAATAGGCAAATTCAGGTTCATTTTAAAGTATTAGTAAGTTTGTAATACTGTAGTATTAGTAACGGGTTGTGTTAGCTACCACCCCGTTGGTAGCTAGTTTATTGGCGAGAAGCAAGAAAGCAGTTTCACGTTTTCTTGCGGCTCCATAAAATGATATTCTTTCTCAATTCTGTGTATTCACAGACAAAACTACAGGTGCATGGATTGGCTCTGATCATGTATCCATAAGCAACATTCTGACTTTAGCTATTCATTGGACTCTGATTTTGCTAATAGTTTTGGTTACGTATAAAACTTACATCATTTTACTATCTGTTACCACTTTCTATATATTGTTTAATTTATTAACAAGTAAGCATTCGGACTGATCTGAACTATGACGATATCTGGCTCACGACGAATGGAAGACGCAATGGCAAGCAACATACTAACAGGTCACCGGTTTACCTCTGGTCATACTTTGTCCTCATATATCTACTGTAACAGAAAGGAGGAAAATCATCAATCGATCATTATTTCAAGAACTCTTCGTTCACGTTGACGGTCTCCAAAACAAAACAGAAGGCTGCACAATCTTAGTGAATCGTCAAACGACAACGAAAAAGTGCACATGGAACACTGAAATCAAAATGATACAGACAAACCTGAGATCTATAATTTCCTACTATCAAACTTCAACACCAGATTTCAAAACAACAAGCAGATATTCTTCCAGCTGACTAAGTACATACTTCGAGCAGCAATAGCTCAAATCATACTAACTAGGAACGGATACATTATGAATTCTTCAGATCCGAATCTGATGAAAACTATTAGGGACAAGTGCTCCTTTGAAACATTTAAAAAAAGACACTAAGATCACAGCTTGGGAAACGTGTACCGCAACAAATGCCAGCTCTTTCCGTGGTAATCCATAGCGTCCTACCATCATACACAGATGATGAGATACAGAATGAACTACAGCAAGAAGGGTATTCTATCATCAAATGTATCCGCATCATATGCAAAGAATGTCCAACCTACATGGTAAGTGTACTAACAAAATCTCAAGAGTAATCGACGATTTACTAATGGGGCTATGATATACCGGCAAACAACTCAATCACAACAACCCATACCTTGCGAGAGGTGCCAAACGTACAATGAACACAACAGATAAATGTACGAAATAACCGAAATGTGGGTTCTGCAGTGGGCCACATAATAGAATGTACAAATCTACAACAACCGAAATGCTCACAATGCAATGAAGCGCACCCAACTAGCACATACAAGTGTAAGACAAAACCAGCACCTGAAGAACAAAAACCACATCTTGTAGTTCCAGTAAAAATACAGGACGAACATATTAAACTATACCTACATCAGCTCAACCCACTTCAACATATCAACCAGTGACAATAGAACAAATGCTTGGCTTCAAAACATGACAATACAAGATATCAATCCGTTTTTAAAACCTCATATACTGCGACAAGTATAATTACGCAGCTAAATCGATATTCCCAATAAACTTCAATGCTACATACTCTGGTCCGTACGTTTGCTTTCATGCATCACATTATGAAACCCAAATATAAAACAAAACCCAAGTACCAAACAGAACGGCAATAACATTGTATATTACTTCGCAATGACTATTGCTTTATTCATGAATATCAGATCAGTAACTAAAAACAAAATACTATTTGATCAACTCCTATTGGATGAAACCATTAATACCTTCCTGCTGAATGAAACTATCTGAACACCAAAAATGCAATGCAAAATAAGAAACAAACAAATTCTACGAGACGACAGCAAAACAAACGCACAAAGGGCTAACGGTGGCGTATTCTTAGGATTTCAGCCATCAATAGTTTACCATAGACACGAACCAAACTTAACAGAGCTAACCGAACATTTGATCCCAACATTGCACTTTAAATCCATTTACATTACTGTGGCAACCATATATATCAGACCTAAACAACCAATACCCTATGAGTTCTTTCAATATATATCAAATAACTTCCGCAGCTACATCATCATTGCAGACGCAAATTACCTCAGCAAAACAGACAGACAGAAAACACGACAAGAGCGACTGGTGAAATTCATAAACTGCCTCGCCACTAGAGCTGTGCAACGAGCGGATTTCGAGCGCTCGAAATCCGAAACCCAAAGCAGTCACGCTCGAAACGTGGGAGAACTGGTAAAATTCCACTTCGAGCGTGAATAGGTTTCGAGCGCTCGAACTGTTCGAGCGGAATGCCTGCTCAAATTACGTTATCAGATTACATTTTTGTCTTTATCTTCCTGTAACTGGTTAAAGAAGGTTCAGTGTTGCCAACTAACCTAATAATAATGGGTTATCTAACAAAAAACTTTGAACTGGGATAGACTATACACGAAATCACGATTTTGAC
>JAGDQP010019328.1:0-35045 GCA_022664845.1 Lepisma saccharinum
AGGCTTCGGAGGATCTACATGCACATCAGACTCTGTTTGTGTTGAGACATTAACTGTCTGGGTACCAACCGAGACAGTTTTAACTGGTAATCGTGCTGCAACCGTGGAAAACGAACCAGATGGAAGGGAGCGTTGGGACTCTTTTACGCGACGTTTTGCATCTCCAGCAGATATTTTCTCAATCACCATCAGCGTTTTTCTTCTTTAAATACCAGACAGTCACGCGACCAGGCCGTGTGATCACCCTTGCAGTTAACACAGTGAGGTTTTAGTGATGTACAAGGATCCGCACCATGGCTACTGGTACCGCATATTGCACATACAGCCGAGGTCGCCTTACACGACGTGCTGGTGTGTCCATAGTGCTGACATTTAAAACAGCGGAGCGGACTCGGTACATACGGACGGACAGGTAAGCAATAGAATGCTGCCTTCACGTCCTTGGGAAGCTGTGGCATGGCAAACGTCAAAATTAACGAACTCGTGGGTTGCAGTTCTCCACTCTTTCTAGTTTTAATGCGCCTAACACTGACTACACCTTGGCTGGCAAGTTCATCCTTAATCTCTTCTTCAGGGACATCTTGCAAGTCCCAACAGGATATTACGCCCTGACTATAATTTAGTTGACGATGCGGTTCAACTTGAACCTCGAATTGTCCTAGGGTCTTCATTTTCAAGAGATTAGTTGACTGTTTGTTAGTGGATGTCTCCAACAGCAAGGTGCCGTTGCGAAGCTTTTTAACATGTGCAAGTTCGCCGGCGACATTATTCAGTTGTTTTTGCATGATGAAATGGGATAACCCCTTCAAACCACCTGGATTCTCTGCTTCATGCTTTACTTTAATAACAAGATATCGTGTGATAGTCGGTACGATACTTGTCTGTTCCTCTACTTCGATTTTATCTGCGGTGTCACTGGTTATTTCGATAACGATATGCGCCTTTTTTTTCTATTATCTTCAGAGACTTTCTCTTCATTCTGTCTCTTGGTCTTCTTCTTTTCTTTGTCTGTGCGCGAAGGCGACTTGTTAGGATGTGGTGGAGCCATGATGAATGTTAGCCGTAAATGCCCACACTTCTCCGTCTTCGTTCTGAGGAGCCAACGAGGCTGCCGGGTACTACCCTCATCACCCTTATCAGCAAGCTGGAAATCGAGGCGAAGTCCAATGACTTGGCGTCGAAATCACTTGCACTCCCGACTGATGGTTACTTGGGACACCCACTCCCCCCAGTGTTGGCGAGACCAAAGGTCCGAAGAGCTCCCCAATGGCGCACTTCCCAGTCTCAACGAGCTAGACCATCCAAGAATCTGCTGTTAAGAACTAGGCGCTATCCAATGGTTCCGCCCCCTTTCCCCTGGGCCCAGGGGACATCGTCAATGCAAGTACATCCTGTCACATCCTTTGTCATTGCGCGGAGGCGCAACTCACAGCACAAGAGATGAAATGATGATCATCTGTGGATGAAGATGAGATGAATGTGAATGTAACTCCTCTCTGCTGGTCCTCCTTTCAAGCAGCGTAGGTGTTTAGCTGCGAGGGCTGATTGCATCCAGCAGAAGCCAGCTGGACGATGGGGTTGCCAATTCCCTACGCCGTTGTTGGCTGATTGCAACCAGCAGAAGCGGGCCGGACGATGGGGTCGCCAAATCCCTACGCCGTATACGAGCAGCGATGGTCTGCTGCTCGGGCTATGTGATGGTTTCATCACGTTGCGGTCCGTAGACCTGCGATGAGGTCGCCAATCCCCTACGCATGTGGGAAGTAAAAATTCTCAACAGAGAAGCACTCTGGCCCTGCTGCTGGAATTCCCATTGGCAGCAACGATGTTAGCAGCTGCCACGGCTGATTGCAGCCAGTAAAACTAACTGGGCAATGGGGGCGCCACTCAAATGCCAAAGAGTGTGGGTAAAAGGGAATTTTGGATAAAGCAGTACGTATAACCTTGTCAACCATAAGTATTTTTCACGAAAATATGGCGGTTGTTCACGTCAGAAGCAGGAGAAGCCGATGGCCAACATTAGACAGGAATTTCAGGCAGCAATACGCAGAGCAGCTAGACATAACATGACAATACCAGGTGCTGTGTTGTTGTTGCTACTATGTGGTGGTTTGAAGAGAACAATATTTTTCGATTGGATTAGCCTGCCCAGAACACCGACTTCAATCACAGAGAACACCTTTGGTACAAGTTAAATCGGTGGGTGAGGTTTCGGGAGATGTAAAAAACTTGCATTCCTCACTGAACTGAGATTTTGCAAGAGGAATGGAAGAACATTAAAAACACACGGCCTCCACAGCCTAGTTGAGATCATGTCAAAAAGGTGGTTTTATTACAGCAGCAAGATCTGGCGCCACCAGATTTTGGGAGAGCAAGGACCCTAGTCTAATATTCAGATAGGTGAACAATTATTATTTGGTGCACAGTGCATTACGTTTAGTTTAAATAAAGTAAGTTTTAAACCTCTAGACGCATGCATTACTTATACAATACACGAATGTTCTTAAAACTGATTTTTCTCAGTTCCGTGTTCTTACTAATGTTAGGTGGTCTTCATGCGAGTACATTAGTCAGTCAAATTCTATATTATAATGTATACTGAAATATATAAAATACCTCTGTCTGTTGACGTAGATCTCTTATCCTCCTGCATCTTGTTCTGTTGAATAACAGAATTTAATTTGTCAATCCAATCTAACAATTCAACTTCCGTTTCCGCCGCAAGAATGTATGACTTGTGGCCTTCCGTCATATGGAGCTCAAAACAGAATTTACCTCTCTTCATATTCTGAAATTCGAAAATAGTGCGTTGTACAGAAACTTATATTTTACAAAAACGTAATGGAATTACATCAAGGATTTATCACAATAAACTTTTAAATCTTCAGAAAGAGAGAAAAAATAATTAAACCTGCAAGAGACACGTGTCCTTGTAGATGCGACACTGTTACCTAACGGCCGTTAACGGGAATATCTGCTGATTTGTTTGTTTATCAGTGGTTCGTGCATGTAGTGACGTGTTAGTTTTGAAGTGCGACACTGAGTTGGTGATACAGCAGATAGGTTGTGAATTTGTGTGACTGTCCTAAACTGTTCATGCGCAAAACCGGTGGGTATTCATTAAGTTTCTGCTTCCACAGAAAAGAAACGTGCGTTCATTATTATTATTATTTAAGTTTATGGTTACTCCTCTCCCATATAGATCTATTGCCAGATGGGTAAATATATTTCAATGAGTACATGAGGCAACCTAGAAAGCAAAAGGTATCCATAAAACGCAACACATCAACAATACCTGGACGCACAGGACGTTCCACAAGGGAACACAGTTAACGATGCATACTATTCTCACTACCTGAACACCATCCACATCCAGCAGTTTGGTGGAAGAGGCCAATCTTCTGAGATCGCATCACATTGTTTTACACGATAATACAAGATGCCAATTGGTCACGCTACGAGAAGGAACTACAGAGTAAGGGGGAGTGAGAGATATTTGAACTCCTCTTCATTCGCCAGATGCAAGTTCACGATTTTGACTTGATCCCAAAAATGAAGAAAACCTTGAGATGGAGACACTTCTGCCGTGATATATCTAGCATAATCTCTCCAACATAGAGCTTTCTGCGAACATCGTCAGAAAATGATGCTATCATTGGAGTACGCTGCCTGTCTGATGTTTGTAATCATGTCACGGCAGAAGCAGATTATATTGAAAGAATGCAACCATCACCAGATTAACCACACGTTTCTCATGTTACCATTGTAACAAAAACGGCCCTCGTATCTTGAATTTTCAAAGCACATAAAAATCTACCATCTCCATCCACTCTGTTCCTAATATTTCACAATCACAATAAAGAACAATGGATTTCCCAAGTTATTGATTTCATTTAAATTATTTTCTTAACAAATACAAAGGAAGCCTTTCACTTTCCAAGACCTATGGACCACTGACGAACTGTTATGTGGATCCCTTATATTGTACGTTTAAAACGAAAAATGCGTTATGATGAAAAAAGGTAATTGTAATGATTCTAAGTTGTATAAGAATAAATAAAATCACTATCTGTTGTGTGGGAAATTACATAATGCAAGTATAAGAAATTCGAAGAAAATACAGAAAGAATAACATATTTCAATCAAAACTTGAATTGCAAAGAAAAGTTACCCGTTGAGTATAGATTAGTCATAAGACATTTAGGACTGAAACTGAATGGGGTTAATGGTTTGTAAATGATAAAAGCACTAAAGAAAAACAAGATTCTCCCATGTTTTCATCTCAGATTCATCAGCATTTAATGTGATAAATGGACGAGTTTACGTACCTACATAATATCACTGAAATCTGAAACAACTTTAGTGACCAACCATCTTAGGTCTGCTTCTAACACAGGTAGAGAAATTTAATAAACATTCAATGATTCTTCTTATAAGATCTTGATGTTCACTTCGAAAATAAAACAAAATATCACAAGCCCGAGAGTCGTTGAAGACGTTCTTCCAAGAACTGTCACCTCGACTAGCTGGCCTTATTCTGTCACTGAAACCTGTTATGTCAACGATTTTAACACAGTTAAAAGGGATTTGGATCAAACTATTTTCAGAATTTGGGGCCGAAAAGTAATCCTAAAAAAATGTCGATAATTTTATCACATGCTATGTAATTAACTTCTGTATGTCAAAGAAATGATCTTCACCGGACGAATCGACGAAATCTGAAAGAACTGAACATGAAAAATAGGACTTCTTAAAACTGATGAATGTGATCAACACATATCACTCAAAAAAGTACAAAACTGTTTTACATAAATTGGAAACGTTTAAGATCCCTCGACTAGACTCACACACATACACTTGAAAAACCATTGCTTTAGAAATTTAAGTATTTTAAAATAATCTAACTAGCAAAACCACATATTTCACCACCAGAGCTGCCTTCTAATCTCTTAAGTAAGATGTATACAAAATGGTATTTTACTTACTCTTCTAACAGCTGTACAAAAATCCATCACGATAGTGGCTTTAGCTTCTCCCTTCTTTTCGTCTTTATGCAATTCTAAAATATACGTTCCATCTATTTCCTGCCTGAAAAAGTAATGAAACGTTGTTAAGTTCTCTGTTACTTACGACTGATAATGTACAAAGTTACCCAATACACCAACATGTATCAATGTAAATTCTTAGTGTAAAAAAAAAAAATACAAATAGAAACTGCAGGAAACCTAGTTAATACTCGTTGCACACGTATGTATTAACAGCGAACTTCAGAAATAGGTGGTCCAGACGTACATGGGTGCTATGGTGTGAAATGTCTATATCGTCTTAGGATAGTTGAAATATCGTAGTAGTGTCTTCCTCTATTATTATTATTTAAATAAAAAAAAATAAGAAAAAAACAGATACAGTTTAGGTTAGTCGTATGTCAATAACAACTGATGTGTAACTAATATAACTTCGGGCTTGCATCTAAAGTTCATCTTCTAATTCTATTAATTGCGACTTTCATCAATGTAATATTAAGGACATATATGTTGTAGTTATTTATTCCAAAGCACATCTTCACTATAGAGAATACACATTTATCGAAGTAGGTTCTAGACACAATTACATATAGCGTATGGGAAATCTTCAATCGCTAATCTAATCGGTGTCATATTTATATCGTACGCATATCATCAATAAGGTGGAATATTATTTCTTATTTAGAAGTCGAAATTTGGGGCCACTGTGGTTCAGTTGGTAGAGCGTTCACCTCTGGTGCTAGGGGTCGTCGGATCGATCCCTGCTCATGTCATGTGGGTTTTGTGGTGGGCAAACACAGTGTGTGCGTGGGTTTTCTCGGGGTGCTCCCGTTTCCTCCCACTTTCTTCATTCCACCAATTCATCCCATGCCTGAGCCATAGTTGCCTAAAGGCCTTAAAATAAATTCAATTAATACTTATTTTGTAGTAACCGCCTCACAGACAAAAAGTAACGGAAGAGTATAAGTATTATGATCCTGATAATTCTATCTTTTGTAAAGTCAACAAATCAATGTTAGCAACTCTACTAAACAGAATAATCCATTGTAATGGGGAGGTAGGAAATTTTCCTGATTTTTATAGTTAAACTTTTTGTGTTAGAGTCTTCTGCTGAGTACAAATATACAAGTTTGACTGTGCCAAAGAAATGTTTGATACCGTAAACATCTTTATTTTCTCTACAAACACCAAATCGCATTCAACTTTTGCGATGTCTACAAAATTGAGCCGAGGGAGTAGTTAACATTTACTAAACGTTTTGAAAACAGTTCACTCAACATTTGGCCAAGAAACTCTGAAGTAAATGGAATCTCGTAATCATGGAAACGTTAAACTAAGTTAAATAATAATAATAATAAAAAAAAACTTTATAAAGACATTTTTTAAACAATTCGTACTAACAAGTAAAAAAAAAGAGGCATGTTCATGCATGACTAAAAGATAAGCATGGGGCACGCTCTCATATCAGTCACTTTATAAATTCTTCAATTGGCGCGCCGCATGCTTTTCTTTTTAGTCATTATTTTTTTTTTACTTTTTTTTTTTAATATATATATATATATATATATTATTTTTTCGAGTTATTTCGGTGTTTGGATACTTTTCCTCAACTTAATGTTTTGTGACCCAAATCCTAGCGTGTTCTGCAGCCAGTCAAACGCAACATCGTTACTGGCTAGTATTTATTCTAGGATAAAGAAGTTCATATTTTTTTTTAAAAAAAATAATAAAATATTCCTTTAAAATATATAAATATAGAGAAATTTATGAAAGTAACAATAGAATATTGTATTGTCACGCGACTATCTATCATCGTCATTAGACTGAAATAGTTTAACAGTTCACGCATGACAGATAAATATGAGTCTAATATTTGAGTCTTGTTTGCATGGAAATTGTCATTAGCATGATATTTTAATAGCTTAAACAAAAATTATAGTCCCCTACATCATTGGGTCATGGAATCGGTTCAATCGTCCCTACGTTTATGGCTTGAGCATGATTTTAGTAATTTAGAGTGTCTACTGAATGTCAATTTTCAAATTTACAGGTTTTTTTCCAGGTCTATTTTTACACTTTTTCCAGGTCATAAATTTATATATTCTTCTTGCAAACAAAAACTGTTTATCAATTAAAAGACGCATATACCAAGCACATACTATTTCTTTAAGTCATAATAGAACATGAAAAATATATTTATGTACTAACTAAAATGTACGTTTTCGAGAGATTTCTAACAAGAAAATAAAGTAGAAGGCAGTTGGAAAAATTGTACAGTAACAAACGAACAAATAATACAACCTAAATTATGATTCATTTTTTAAAATAAAATTTCAACGAAAAAAATCACATCTAAAATTAACGGAATATAATGTACCTTTCTGCATGTTTAGCTGAAACTAACCAAACCCTTCCCCACCTTTCCTTTCCAAAAAAAAAGTGCATTCAATAAGTTTAATTCATATGCATGTAAAACCCAACTTCGAAGCACATTTCAATTCACATGGTCATATTTTATTGCATATTCTTCTTGATAGGGGAATGGCCAGTTACTTTATTTACACAAATGCATTTATATCATGCGTTATTAATTTATAATATTTTTCTTCTTGCAAACAAACGAAGTATGTTTATTTTATCCATTACCCGACTAAGATAAAGTTTCCTAAACACAATAAATTCAAATTCAATTGAATTCAACCTCAACTATTATGACTCACCCTAAAGTGAAGTTTTTAATGTCATTCTCTTAAGTAAACAGTTCTCTTTTTAATTCTTCAATATGAATTGACTAGGTTCTTCAGAACGACTCTCACTCAGTCTTTAGGCCGTCGTAGAGATGTAATTTAAGTTATGTCTCTAGTTATTTTTTGAGAGATATTGTAAGTGAAGTTTAATAAATACAAAGTACATGTATATATAGGTATGTGGAAAGATGTATATTATTTATTAACCGAAACATTTGAATCCAATTGTAAAACTCACTATTTTTAAATTACCTCAACAACTCTCACTGTTGCTTCACACCAAAGTCATCAAGTGGTTCTTTTTTTGTTAAGTGAGCGGATGCGGTCATATTGGGAGAACTGGAGTCTAATATCTACCACGTGTAGGTAAAATGTATTTAGGTCATATTTACAACAAATGAAAGCTAAAAATTATCAAAATATTGTATGTACAGGTAAGCACAGATGTGTTAAAATCTCGAATAATTAAGTGCGTGCCTAAGAAAAGTGTACCTCAATAAATTAGCTGGTTGTAATATTTGCATTATTTAACATACAACTTAATCTCACAAAAAACTACCCCTGCACTTAAATTAGACCTCAACGACGGCCTGAGGACTGAGCAAATGCCGTTCCGAACCTATCCAATTCATATTGAAGCAACTACTTAAGGGCGACATTAAAGGTTTTAAGGTGAGTCATAATAGTTGCAATTGGGTCCTCGGTGCATTTAAAATGGCTTTATTTGAATTCAAATACTTGACAAAATATATATTGAAGTTAAGGTAACTTTTAAACTTAGTTTAACATCAGACCCAAAATTCTTAAGCACATTAACCCAATTAGAAAATAAAACAAGAGGATAGAGAACATGGTTAGAATAGAGGATAAGAGAAAGTTGAAATGAGAAAAACAGCATCAATCAGAAGAAAGAAGTACAGCTGACATCAGCTCGGGTTCGCTACACCTGAGAGATTCTTACAAAATAATTACTTTAAGTGCTTATGTCTGTGATCTTAAATTTACAAATTCAATAAATTTTATTTTAAATGTTTACAGAGTGAAATTAATAAAGTGGAAATTTAAGTTTAAAATAATAACTTCAAGAAAATTCAGGTTTCTGCTCGAATTCCAAGTTTTCCTGATCCAAAATAGAATTCCAGAATAATTCCGGGTTTTCAAGGGTTTCCAGGTCAGTCGACACCCTGTAATTGAGCCTCATTACCACGGAAAAGGTATCAATGTACCTCTATTAAATATTTTTTGTGCATTTAATTGTTGTTTCTTTCACCCAACAGAACATAACATTTTATTTTACAACAATACATACATTAAAATCAACTGAAACAATGGGAATCAATTATAATAATAAAAATGTCGCCTCCAAGAAACGGATGTGCGAATAAGGAGAAAGAGTACGAACGCAAGTGAATATTAAAACAAAAAAAAAGTTTACAAGCGCATCTTTAAAACCCAAATCCAATAAAAACAAACTCTGTGCAAGCTGGATACACAGTAGATGTAAAATATCCTCCAAGAGTAGAAAAAACATAAGGAATGCACTGCTTAAGTCTGAAGTAGCACAAGAGAGATGCAAGCTAAAAGCATCGGCGAACATGCAATTAAGAAACGAATAGGCCCACAAGAATAAGAAGTGAACAAAAACACATACAACGCACGGCTCTACTACAGTGCTCTACGGTTCATCGTCAAGAAACATTTTCGTCACCACATGCGGGAATACACTCCTACATCTAATGGGAGATTTATCAGCCTTACTTAGCTCCTGCTCTAAATAGTTCGAAGATCAACTCAGACCGCTCGTCTTCTCAGAGAAAACTCGAAATTTACTTCAGTCTAAACGAGAATTTCTTATGAGTAGATGGAATCGACAAATATGGAACCAGAGTAATTATGCCGGTCGCTCAGGATATGAAGATTTCTGTCGACTGTGCCCTGTCTCGCTATTGATATTTGTGGAATGGACGATACAAGACAGGAGGACAGGTATCAAAATCCACCCAGTCATTTGAGACAGAAACCAGATTAGTGATCTATGCTACTGGGCGGCAGTCATACTCATTTTCGAGATAAACAAGAACCAACTGGTCAAAGGGATATGGCAAAGAAGGTACACAGATCTTTCGTAATTGGACTTATTTACTGATTCAGCCAGTGAACAAACAAGCTGAGTCATCACCTACTGTCAACATGGAAAGAAACATGAAAAATAAAGTATATCACCGCAAATCTTCTCTAGCGTAAAGGTTCTCATCATGTGCAAGGTGGATTGGTCCAAGATTCAGAGGAAACGTACATTGTCGAAGTATATTTAATCGAATAACAGACGGACAACGAACACGTAAGCAACCAAAACACACACAGTCAACATGTATAGACAATAGTAACAATACGATGCTGCAATAACATCAATGTACTGATGCAACCGACACACCAATAAGATCTTAAATATAACAACCAGTGCTATTCAATCTTCCATGTTTCGCAGAAATTTTCTACTTCGTGTTACTGAAGATTTAAATATATATATATATATATATATATATATATATATATATATATATATATATATATATATATATATAGTTTACTTATTTATGGAAGTATCTTGGTGCTACTGACTTCTGGGATCATTTTTGCAACTCCAGCACGAACTACTATGAAGTGGCACATTTAAACGAGACACTTCAATGCCTTGAACTGCTTCGGTCACGTGACATGCGTGCCGCAGATGATGCGCGTCGGTAAATATCGCAAACTTTTGACTAGCCCTTGTATTTCACATATGAACGCTTCGAAAGACTTGTTTTTTATTTGTATTAAATCAATGAATTACTATTATTATTATTATTATTATTATTATTGTCATTATTACAAAGTCAGTTCAAATGAACTCGTAACTACGGGTTCGTAATAGGTTACCAAGTTTAGATATAAGTGACAAGTCTTTTCTGGATCTGCATTGGCTTAGTACTCTACCCACTTGCTTTTGCAACTGCTTTACAATTAGCATAACATTTTTGAAGTACGAAATGATTTAAAGGGATTGCGTCATAAATACACCAGCATACATTGAAACATCATCCACGAAAACAAGTATCCATAATTATGAAGTTATTCATTGTTTAGCATACAATAGCGTGTACCTACCTCAGGTAACAGTAGCGTCTTTTAAATGACTTTGATCCTATATTTACAAATATCCTCTCATTACCAGCTTCCGGACCCTTCAATAAATATCCTTGTTTTGTTATACCATTGCTGCTTGCCACTAGATTCTGTACAATAAAAGAAAATGCAAAATGGAAGCATTGTACGTTATTAACCACAATATTATATAAAGAAAAACTTACATTAATTATGAAAATAGGTGAGAAACACAACAAAACTGCACTTGTTAAAAACACCGTTAATGTTACTACTATCCTTTGTAGAGCAAAACTCACTTAGCACACGTAGAAATTAAAAATCAACAATATTTTGTACATTTTGAACTTCGTCGAGTCCTTTAACAAGGTCAAAATTGGCGCCAAAGTACATTTTTACAATCCAAAAATTGTGCCTTCCAACCAAATCCAAAAATTCGTGACTGTATTGACATTTCACTGGATAAGGTAGATAGTATTATACCAGGCGAATGCTGGAACTGTATCTTGAAACATGACCAGGGCTGTTACTCTCCCACGAACAAGAACGAAATTAAAACCAGATGTAGCACTGTGTGCAGCAAAGCTCGAAAATGTAAAATAGTAATTTCTGATCTTTCTGCCCTACAAACCAAAAAAAAAAAAATCTTCATTCTATTCGATTTTGAAAAAACGGACCATGCTTTGTAGATACCTCAAAATTAAAAAAAAAAAAAAAAAAAAAATAAGGCCTTAGAACTGCAATTTCTTTGGTTTTAACTGGGATTAACGTCCTAAATTCTTGTGAGCTACGTTTTTCTTATAGTGGATCCTGAATCAGTGAAATGCAACGGCCTCCACCAGACCACACGCACAGAAAGCGAGAAAATTAACCATTCCCGTCGTAGCTCAGTTCGTAGACCAATTGGAAGGTCCTGGAAACGATCTCAGCCGTTGTCCATCCTGACTGAGGTTTTTTCCTGTCATACAGGCAAATGCCGGGATGGCACCTACTAATTAAGCCCTGGCAGACTACCTTCCAACATACTTTCTCCATATCATACATATCCCGCGCTCAGCCTGAGATGCGAAAACTAGAAATACATTCAAATTGAACCCAACAATTCAGCCAACCGGAGTCTTTTAATTGACAATAAACTTGTAAATGTTTTTTTTTAATTAAAGATGAATGTATATGAATTTGAATTTTATTTATGGTCTTTAGGCATTTAAGGGATAGTAGGGGAGGGGAAAGGATTCGGCCAGGGTCTATGCTGAAGGTACCATCACGGCATTTAACTGGTATGACTGAGGAAAAACCTGTCAGGATGGTCGGCCACTCGGATCGAACCCACGACCTCCTCAATGTTACGCCAACGCTCTCCCTACGGCGGTTCGATAATAAATGTATATGAAAATCTATATTTATTGGAAAAAGGTAGAAGTCAATGACTACCAAAACTTGGTACACTTATAAAATCAGAAGCCTAAAATTCTAGAATTTGTTTCTTGAATGTGGTACAATGCAACAGAAGCACGGAGGACATTATCCAAAATACATGGTGACTCACAACGTACTCATCAATTTTAGATCCACTTTTCTGCAGAAAAGTTAGTATAATTTGAAGAAACTGTGCTGACACATTACAGGCAACAAGCCATTTGTTTCTATCCGTATCAGAGAATGCAAAGACTCTGGCGGAGCCCAAATCATCTATTGAGCGTGAAATCTTGACCAATTCAACAAACGTCCTCCACAGCGTGGTGTGAAATTTTGGGATAATTGAGGGCAAACAAATCGAACATGTAATATAAATGGTACAAAATGAAAATTTTAATAATTTGGATGAGTGTTTTTTTTTTGTTTTTTTTTCTAGGCGTAATAAAGCATTAAGATTGAAAGATATGTTTCGACCTGCAAATACAAATGGCTAAATAACGCCTGTACTCATTTCTTATGTTTTGCTGCCATATTCAAAGATTAAGATAATACGATTTTAGGACTGTTTCTAGATGTTGTTCCAATACATCTTTTAGCTTTTTTAGGTTTCAGCCTTATATCACCGCTATATTCCTTTGTCTGCCAGTCGACGAATTTCAATTCACGAGCTACTAGGACTACGAAGGTAGTTGATGTGTCGTTCGAAAGGACTCGGCGAAACTTTGTACACGACACATAATTCATCCAAACTGGACGCTCTGGGCTCCGGCTAACCTGCTTCTCTCATGAAAACGCTAAGATCTCTTCCACGTAATTATATAAATGTCTCATTAAGTATTCTTTTCACCTTAAGTGCATTGTTTTATACCTTTATTTAGCACGTACGTGTAAGTATGTGGGTAAATCACTTTACGTGAAAGCTTACAAATATCATGAATAATTCATTACAGTATAATTTAAATAAAGAACTCCCAAATTATTGACAAGTAATAACTTACTTCATCGGCTTGATCTAAATCTGTGTCCACTTCATATATCTCTTCTTTGAGTTCGTCTGATTTGGGAATTCTACAATTAAAATACAACATATAATAAGACAGCTTGCCCCGGACACGTTCTTATGCAGAATACTTGTATGTAATCTAAACAGTCACAACAGATGAATATACACGATATCGAGCATCAGAAAAAAAAAAAACCTAAGATAACTCTATTAGAATCAAAAACTACAAAAATGTGATACAAGTAAATAATCCACTTAAAGTACAAATGAAATTTTAAGAAGCATAATTTCACTTCCATAACCTTCATAAGATATATTTTCATTTCAGATCTTACAAGAATGCAAAAAAGTATGTATTGACTTCGGATACCATGAACAGAATATTGATTCCGGATTCCATATACCCAAAAATATGTAACATTCCGGATTCCATATTTAATACGTACGCAAATGTCTAAAAGGTAAAGATGTGATAGTTTCCTTCAAGGAGAACATGGAGAAATTTAGATGCATAAATATCCTACTACAAGAATGAAACGCTGAATAAGGAGATTTAAAGTATTATAACCATTCTCACGAAGAAACAACGCCTCTTTATTGAAATGCGTTGGCTGAGTCGAAATCGTCAAGCGTAAGTTTTAACTTAAAAGAAAGAAAAAAATAAATAAACAAAAGTAAAATACTGCAGTGAACTACTACACAAAACACAGAAACAGGTAACAATTATATCTGTAAAGTTGATGTCTCAGACGACAACAATTGAAATATCGGGAAATCAATAAAAGAAAACTGACAGCAATCTGACAAATCTATCAGATTAGTACTTTTAAAAATATCGCCAAAAAAGCAAGATTCTCTACGCTCTTATAATTCAATAGTAAAAGGAATTGTACTTACTTCGGTAACTCTAAATAGTTTCCTGAATAACCGCTGTACTTATAGTGTACTAAATTCCAATTTGATGTATAACTCTTCATACATTCTTTCGTAAATAGGCTACAGCCTGGGGATTCCGAGTTTTGTGGCACACTGTGAACCACGGTTCGAAACCTTCGTGGTAGCACAACTTGCTGTAAAAAGAAAAAAAAAAAAAAAAAAAAATACACGGATTACAAAAGAAAAAATAAGGCAAATGCTAATATATAACCAGCAAAAAGATAATGGTCAAACACGAAATTATATTACAAGCAGAGATTAAATTACTACCTTCAGACGTGTGGCCTTATAAGTCAAGAAACTGTATGAATGTGCTGAAAATATAGAGATAACTTTACACACAAATCCAAATATTGTTAAAATATATACGATGAAGTATTTATTTACTATTTCTCTTCCAACTCCCCGAAAAAATATATTTTTCTCTGAGGACAAGCTTATTCTTAGCTTCCTTTGAATATACTAGGTTGACACATAAATTTGTGGCGTTTGTTTGTGGCCTGGTAGCAATGCGGCTACTAGGAGATTCTCTATCGTCTGTCACTTCTCGTTTGGAGTAATATTGCCGTGCTTGTGAAATACGCCTTGAATTTTGCAGAGTTTAAGACAGTTAGTGTTATTTGTGGACCATAACCGACAGAGTGTCAAGTGGAGAGAAACGAACACTTCCCACACATTCTTCTCTTTGAGTTTAACAGAGGAGCAAAAGTAGCGAAAACGGCTCGAAACATTAGCGCCATGTACGGGAGAATGCCATCGGGAAGTACGGGATGTACGGGAGAAAGTACAGCATGACAATGGTTTAACCATTTTAAAGAGGGCCACTTTGTCCACGCTCAGGAAGATCTACGGGTTTTGATGAAGACCGTTTGAACTCGTAAATTCATGATGATTCACGTCAGTCAACTTAGAATTGGCAGAAACTGTGGATACCGCAAGCTTTAAGCGAAAACAACATAAATCTGCTGGTGAAGATTTGTGCTTCTCTGTTTTCTCGTTATTGGTTCGCTCAAGAACAACATCGATCATGCCCGTCCAGGATTGTTACTGGTGATAAAAAAATGGTGCCTTAATGTACAAAAAAAGAAAAGAAAAAAGAAAAGAAAAGATGATTGAGCCCTAACAAAACAAAACATAAAAAAAAACTCCTCTTGAAACAGCTAGTATTCATCGACAGAAGACAATAAATATTAAGCGTCTGGTAGGACGAGGATGCCATCGGGTACTAGGAACTGCTTCCCGGAAATGTACTACTATCACTGTTGACGTTTAAACAACCCCGACGCCTTGCGGCTACAATTCAAGAAAAATGACAGGAAATACTGCATCAAGTGTTGATGCAACACGATAATCCACGCCCACACTCCGCTACTATTACAAAAGCATTTTCTAGGAACTTGGTTGGGCGGTTCTTCCACATCCCCCTTTCTCTAGCCCTCAGCATTCCACCTTCTTCTTTCTCTATTCTACAATACCGATGGAAACTCCTCTGATAACGAAAATGCTTTTCAATCTTGGATTGACGACTTCTTTAACTTCAAAGCAGATTTCTACAGGAGTGGAATCGCGAAAATGCCCCAACGTTGGCAGAAAGTCATAGATAATGTCGGAGAATAAATTCTTCCCTGCATCTCAAATGTATATAGAATTTTAAAAAAATGCTACGAATTTATGCATCAACCTACTATATATAATGAATCTGCGTTTTCATGTTTGTACATCACGGGCAAACCACTGAGAGCCGACCTGACTCATTTCTTTAAACACCGTATTCATTTTTTATTGGTCTTTACAGGTTATAGCATACTAAAATTTTAATCTGAGTACGGCTTTAATAAAAACACATTTTCACGCTTTTTAATATCATTAGCCACAGTAATCATCATTCACACTGCAACGTCCTTCTCTTGAATATCTGTACAAAGACCAGGCAGGCAGTAGACACAATATTTAAACCATTCTGACATTGTTGTAAATACTTGCAGCAATATGTGTCTGATTCCGAGATCATTAAGTTCGAGTGTATTTGAATATCTTAATACTCATTTTCCGGATAGTCCATAAGATAATTTAAGTCGTAATTTAACACAGTACTGAAGAGTTTAACCTTTGTGCATTGTGGCCCGCTATCTCCTGACGATACCAGGCTTGGAGGCCAACCAGAGACCGCCTACCCTGGCTGGTCACTGAGGTCAACAGGTAACTTAACAAGTAGCTCTTGTAACAGCCAAAAGGTACGATGCATCAAAAATTATTTCCTCTAAACATTGTTCAGACTTTCATGTTCGTTCAAAGAAAACAAAATTAATCATTCAACTTAATATGTTGCAGTTTCCCCCCCCCCTCTACCCCCATAGAGGTATGTCACTGCTTTCAACAACCCACCATGATTCTGCATGTTCATTTTGGCATGAACTTATTTTGTTCCAAAGATATATGTGCAATAGGAGCCGAGTTATAGCCCTGGTACGGACTTTCAAAACCACCCTGTATAATACATGTAACACTGAAGAATACGCATTTTGACCAACATTAGGGTTCTAATAATAATACTAAAATATTAATAAACAAATACGTACTGAAACGTCGTCTGGTGGATATAAGAGCATTTCACGCTGGGGATCGTTCTGAAGGACAGTTTTGTTCTTCAAAATAAACGTTTCGAAGTCCACTGGTTCAACAAGTTGTGGTTTATTCTGAAAAATTTTTAAGAACATTATTTGTATTAAAGGAAAAATATGCATACTGCTATAAATACTATTGCTAAACAGTCTATACACCATTTTATATTCTGGTCATTCAATGTCAATTTATCCAGCACACGTCACTCACCATCGATTTTAGACACTTGTTACCAACATAACTTCATCTCTTTCGAACACCTTTTAGGACATTGAAAAAAATCAATGAAAGAGTCATAGCTTCTCATCTAATCATTGTTTATTCATGGGATGTTTCATTGAATACTCATCGTAGCCTAAAATTTATTGTACATCGAAGAGGGCAGGCCACGAAAACATTTTCCACCTCTCGGGGGAAAAAAAAAAAAAACAGTCTACAAATATATAGCTGATTAAACAGTAAATATAACTGACAGCCAAGGGGGAAAAAATCGAGCAAAACATTGAATGTGTGTGCAATCAATTGCAATTAACTTTAATGCAAACTGAGAAATCAAATATAGAACTAAAAAAGTGTTTCGAAACTAAAAGTAACCGTTGTGTCCAATAATAACACTTAAACAAATAAAATTATAATATAGATTATCTCAATTTACGACACAATGGATTGGCCTTCACCAGAAAGTCCTTTCTTCATTTTTAGTTTGCGACTTTACTATGAGGCAAAGAAATAAACATTTCTCACACAGACGTACAAGTGTGTCACAAGTTAACCCTTTCATTATATCACGGTAGGATTCTTCAATGTGTACAGCATCTAAAATAAAATGGGCCGCAGTGGCTGTGGTAGAACGCTAACATCTGGTGCTTGGGGTCCTCGGTTTGATCCCAGCTCCTATCATGTGGGCTTCGTGGTGGACAAACACAGTGTGCGTGGGTTTTCACGTTTCTTCACACTTTCTTCATTCCACCAATTTGCCAATCATCATCAGCGAGATTCTTCACCTGAGCCAAAGTTGCCTAAAGACTTTAAATAAAATTCTAATTCTACAACCAAATGGACATTATTGGTGTCATATTTTTCCGAGATACGGGTACGCTTGGAGAAGACAGAATTTGCGACAAGTACCATCTTTCCTTCTCCAATTTTTATCATTATTCTACTTTTTTTTTACTTATTTTAAATTTTTATATTTTGTTTTTGGATTGTATTTTTTGTGATTCCTTCCACGCATTCCACATAATCCGAGGTTAAAATCATTTTTCACTTACCAATAATGGAAATCTACAAAAACTTCACAGTCCAACTTCTTTTTCCGGTACCTTTCGAAGGTCAATCTCATGCTTCAGTTTTGGATGTAGAGGATATCAGTGTTTGTGAACGATAAGTTAAGATGGGATGATTTGAAGTAATCATCGCACTAAAGAGTGGTCTGTACGATATGTGTCTAAAATAAAACCCATAAAGCCCAGGAAATTCGACCTCGATTTCGGTAGCTTCGGATATTCACGGTTTAGCAGTATGGATTTCAAAATTCCTCTACTCTTTCGCCTGTGTGTACATTAAGAAGTTTATCAAAAAAGTTTTTTCACACATCGAGAATTTCAGTCGGATACGCCTGAAGATCTACACACGTTCATTCCTAATTTTCTCTAGACTTGCTCTTAACCTTTTATTAACGAGGAAATAATACAAGATCAGTTTATAAATGCTATAAGATTTTCAGGATTAAGGGAGCCCAATCGAATTTGACTTCCTTGAAGGCCTTCTGTAATAGCTAAGAAATTACAGTTACCTATTATATCAACTTTTAATACAGGTACTCGTAAATTAATGAAGAGCATGTACATTACAGTGCTATGAATAAAAATGCGTAACATTTTTGTAATGATGTATAGCATCACAGAAAATTGCAACTTGCAAAGTGACTGCCCGATTAGTTGTATGGTAGAAAAGAAAAAGGAAGACTGCCAATCTTTTTAACAATAACATTAAAATTTATTTGCCATACTAAATAAAATCAGCACTTATAGGTCTTCTTCAGCACCAGGCTATATGACCCGTCGAATCTTTATTTTTTACAACTACTTCAAGGAAATTTTTTGGATAAAGTAGCCTAGCCTTGATAAGGAATTATCCAGCATTTCCCTAGTGTATACAGGGAAACCAAAGAAACCCTCAGTTAGGGCGGATGGCCCCGGGTGTAATTTATCCTATTCTACGTGTGTTATAAAGAATTACGTTACTATATATCCGCCTTTTTGTGGTTCTTCAAAATTTTTCCACTTTCTTCTTTCTTGAAATCGATTTGTAGGCGGGCACCGATGGTAGCAAAACGTGTGACGTAAAACGCGGATGGGAGTTCGTCGTGCTTTGCGCGGCAAGGAAATCCTCCGGTTTCATCTCTGTAATAACATAAATACTTAAATAGTATTTTACGCAGGAATTCGACTTTAAATACACAAAATTCAATAAAACCATTTTACTGTTGTTTTTTCTTTTCTTTATTTTTTCACGTTCCTGCTTAAGAGACATGACTAACGACATCCAAGCAATGATCCAAGCTTAACATACCGTTCAAATAACACCTTGATATCCTTCACCTTGAAATTAGAGGCACGAGATGGAACTTCGGAAGCTAGGCAAAAAAACTATTGGACTTCGAGGTTATTCCAGGCTTTCTGCTATTGGCAAGTATAGTATCTTCTACTCCATCTGTATGCAACTAAGCATGTAATGCTTACGTTTTGCAGAAGCTTCTGTTTTAAAAACTTAGTTGGGTAGAATTTGACACTTAAATACTACTTTTACCAATCTTAGCATACGTTCAGATATTCTCGTAATCCTAACATGAAAGCCTTCGGTAAAGGAGACGGACCCCCATGCGGTTTACCAAACATTGACACCACCACCAGAAAGATTCCGACAGGAAATTTTCTCTGGCATTGCCACTCTCTCGAAGCAGATGGCAGAAGCGAAAGGTGGTCATATCTTTTTCCAAAGAGAAAAAGGAAGGAAGAAGAATAGTAAAGAAAGAAGTGGCAACGTTTGCGTCCAAACCACACTACAGAGCTTCCTTCCACATGTCTGTGATTTTGAAGAAAACATATGGTGACCTAAAGTTTTCTTGTTCTGGGCGATTCTATACATGAACGGAAACTCATAGATTTAATGCAAATACCAAAGTTTAGACATAAATAGTACTCAAAAACAGCTGTAAAAGAGTCATATTTCTATACTAACTTACATCCGAAATCGGAGATGTCACATGCAAACATTTTGTCATTACTTGTAGAACTTTCCATCGACCTAACTCAGAAGATTAAGAATAAGCGCAAAAATTATAACAGAACATGGTATAGAAAGTGATTTGAGAAAGTTTTATTCACGAACACCAATTATATAAGAATACTTATTACTCCTTCGATTAAGAACGAAGTACAACACAAATTTAGCACATTTCTTGTAAACACCCACACGGACTATCAATATTTGAATTATAAATCAGGTAATATCGACAATGGGCATCCGTTGTGATCATGCGTAAAACGAGCGCCTGCACAACTACCTCATATATATTTCCCACTAACATCGCACGAACTGGAAAATTTCACTGGATGGGAAGAGAGTGTTCATAATAATTTAAGATGTATTGAATTCCACGCTGCGACTTTGGGTATGAATGAACCAGCATCCGTGGTCTAGCAATTAGGATCGCTGACTTCAGATATGTTAAAAGAACAACTTTGCAAAAATAATTTGTCTTATGATAATGTAATGTATGGAAGATTACAAAACGTCCAAATATTATCGTTTAATTGCAGAAAAATCAAGGATCTAGGTAATTACTGTGCATCAAATAAGTACATTTTTGTCTTTGGACCAATTCCAACGAATAACAATCACACACTTCCTCTAATTATAAACGTAAACACAACAATGAAAGTTAATACCACAAACAAACGTAAGTTTCCTTGGAAATAAGTATTTCCTGTAAATATAGTCAGTTCATAAAGGTTTTATTTCTATTTCATTTTCTGCTTCAAAACACAACCACCACTTTGAAAAAAGAAGCGATAAAATTAATCTTCTCTTCATTAAAACGAAACGAATCCGATCAACAGAATGAGTTTCAAAACAAAATACGAGTATTTCGAATCTCATAATGAACTCCTTCCAGCATTTAGGCCTCAACGAACGATGATAATCAACACAAGATTGAAAATCAAGATAAAAGTAAGTAGGCCTTAACAATTAGAAACTATATATGATCATATTTACGATGAAATTTAGGAAATCTAGGATCAAGTGTAGTAATTGTAGATTGAAACATATGGTTTGTATTTGTCAGTCCATTTGTACTGAAGAGACATAATGCAGATATGAATTAGTAAGCTACGTGAAGACAGTGTCACGTATACTACCGAAACGTTCTGTTTCGTAATTTCTAGTCATATTGACATAGCAGAAAACATATTTTGTCGGCGAGTGTGAGAAACGTAGGATTTGTAAGTACTGAAGCTCAGTACAGCTCTTACATATGCAAATGTTATCCGTTATTTTTACTTGTGTTCTAAGTAAAAGCTTTCAGAAGAAGGCTACTTGTAATACTCGGCATTCTACTTAGATAAATAGAAGACACAATATATCCAAATTTCTATTTCATTTTTATTCTCGAAGTTATAAATTACGTCTTCTGCCATGTATGAACGCAAAAACTAAATTTTAGTTTAATCACTAATAATTAATTACTTCTAATGTAAATGAAGACCTACTACCGGATGTTTTATAACTGAAGTGTATGTAGCACAGGAGATTCAAAATGTCAACTCCAGATGTGATATGAAGTGCCTACAATTCCACTGCTAGTCTGTACGTTATGAATAGACTATACAAAAGATAGCGATACGCTCCTAATATTCAACGCATCTGTGAGGACCCTGGTTCGAAACCAGCAGCCGACTATCCTGACTGAGGGATTTTTCTGTCATAGACTAGGTTAACCACATTTGCTCCATAATAAAAAACATTTTTACCCCAACTCGTACATTACAGTATTTATGTACATTTCATGTCACCGATATCGAAAGAATGTTAATCATTTTGTGACCAAAATGCCTATTTTTTACACGTGATTCGTTTCTTGTCATGTTTACAGTTTGACATTTTAACATGTATTTTGTTATTGCGAACAGTTACGACTGAGGACAACTAAGTAGCCGTTGAAGTTTCAAAATTATAATATCAAACCACAACAGCCACGAACTACAATTACTCCACTTCACCCTATACCATATTATCATAATAAATTTAGTTTCAACGAAATTAGCTTAGAAGCAGTTTTGGCATGTAAGTACGATAGTAAATTGCATTAATACACCCGAAAATTAGAAAAACATAGAACTCCAGTTTAAGGAAGCACGTTCACACGAACTTAACCTTACCTAGCCTAATGCTATCTAACTTATACATTCCGAGCAAATAACTAAAAAAAAAAAGTGAAATTGAATACAACATTTCGAGTACAAGGATCATGCATAACCTAATCTGGAACAGAGCAGCATAGTTGAATGTTGTTTTACATTCCTGGATGGAATTTGAATAGTCCCTCTAATGACGCGTAACTATTCTTGGAACAATGACTTTAAATTTTATGGCCTCAGGTAACTTTGATCAATGCCGTCTTGGAACGATGATCTGAATCAGATTCGGAACGAATCGAATCTCTAAGTTATCAATGATGACTAATATTATCAATCTTACAGGTAGATAACCACTCAGAACATATCCTAATCTTGGATAAACTTTACTTCATGTCCCGCAGCTATTTAGTAAAAAAAAGGTAAGCTCTACACCACTCATTCACCTGTAAATAATCCTACAAACACTTCTATAAAATGTAGCAACGACAGACAGCAATCCAAAAATCCATGTGTCATTATTACATTTCATTTAATACGTACTTAAATTGTTCGTATTTAAGTGCGAAGATAGTGACATGCGTAGGAATACTAACGGCGTCGCTTCATGCTATCAATCAGACGTATAATGTTACAAAAAACACGGACTCACGTTGAAAAGGGGGAAGACGGGATAGTTAAGCCAGGTTAAATTATTATTTTTCTTTTTCATTAAACGCGATGCAGATGACGTTTAACATTCAATCCATGTGCTTGCCCCGGGTAAATTTTAAATTAGGTTCCCCAAAAAATGGAAAATTTACAGGAGAAACGTGAAGTTTCCTGCCAAATCAACACAGCTGAACTCGACCATCTAAGATTTGCAAGCAAGTTAGTAGAATGGTAGATGATGTATAATAATCAACAGGGATTGAAAAATTTTCTTCTGATCTAGGCGCCAGTTCTGAAAACCACGCGCCACGTATTTCCAGTCGCCATGGTGACCTGGCGCCCGTGATTTTTCGAGCACTGCTAATAAACTATTTTACTCACGCTTTCAATGTTTACTTCCAGCTCATCAATAAAATTATGGTTCCGGGAGTTGTGACTTTGGGAAAACTGGCGTTTTACCAAGGTTTCCTTAGAGGTAAAATTAAGCGGAACTCAGCCTTTAATTTTTAACTTTACCGAAAGGTCTTTCTTATAGGGAAACAGGTAGGCTTCTCAGCATTCGTCTTACTAACCATCGCCAGATTTCTACAACCGGATGCCCCAGTCTCCTTACACACCCAGTCACACAACATATAGACAGGGGGAGGGGGTTGAAAGGTTTTCTAGTGAAGGAGAGAGAGAGGAGAGTGGAGAAGGATAGAGAGGAAACTGAAAGAGGAGTGAGATGATGGACGAGGACAGTGAGGAGGATAAAGTAGAGGAATTAGTCTAAAAAAAGCTCTCCTCTCCCCTTTTCTTCTTTCTCTCTTTCTTTCTTGTCTTCTTATTTCCTTTTCATATTCCTTTCCGTCACTTAGGAAAGAGAGAGAGAGAGAGAGAAAATCTTTCTTTCTATCGAAAGAAAAGAAAAGAAAGGACAGACAGGAGGGAGAAGAGAGACACATGAAAAAAGGAACCATTAAACGAAAAATCAACACATGGGTGCCATTTTGTGCTGAATCTTCTGTGCTAAGAACTGAACAAAATGCGTAGGAGCTAGCTTGCAAAGAATTTCTTTCCCATCATGTGTCAAGATTCAAGAAGTAACGAAAGAAAATAAATAAAATTTGTATATCTCACAGAAATAAAGAGTAAAATTTTATGCCTAAACTATTAAAAATATCAAATAACAAAATATTCTGTATGGTTTGACTCTGAATGGTGACAATCGGAAGAGAACCTGCATCCCGATGAACACTGCAGCGTTCCAAATGTCATGACAGGTGGGAACCATGCTACTCACACAGGTATATAACCAGATAAATTGCACCAGTTTACCACACAATAGCTACAGCCAGACTGGAAATTACACAAGTGAAGACTCTCAGACATATCTGAGCTTGCCACTATGCATGTTTAGTGCAAGAAGGGTTTAAGTGTAACACCGTACTGGATAATTTGTTTAATCCTGTTCCGAAACTCATCACAAAATAAAACTTGCACCGAAGATACATTGCATTAGGTTACATACACCATGTGTCCTTGAAATGAAAATTTTCTACCTCGTTTTTTTTTAAAATCAAAAACATGTTACCTTAGCTTAGGGATCCCATTCGCCCCGTTTATACCGGGACAGTCCCAGTTTTTGATAAAATGTCCCGGTGTCGAGACTTTTCCCAAATATCCCGCTTTTCAAGTGTCCTTTAATTTCAAAAGTCATTTCGATACAACCCATATCAAACCACACTGACTTTTATATCTTGACATAGAAAAACAACTTTTTATAACACATGGTACTTTACAGGAAAGTAATGAACACAGATAGCAGACGGCCAAGGTCAAAATTTCTGGATTACGGTCTGCATCTGGCATATACATCTGTGGCAAAATGTTATTTTATAAATTTTCGGTTTCGTTACGTACATACTACACCACAGTAACTGCCACGGTGTATGTAAGCCGCAATACTAGTATTTATTGTAGAAACTGATCGGTTTTCAACCGTATTCGGTTATGCTATAGTATGCGGAACTGGGGTAGTATGTAGTGTATTGGTTCTCTTGTACTTACAGTTTGTAAGGTAATTGACGAAGTTAGCCGCTCTAACTGAATTTAAAGCACTCATAATATAGATACAAGGTTCACTTCTTCCCATTCAGTTACAAATGCCAATCACATATCTTGGGATCTTTATATCAGTATTTTATTTCAAGTGCAACAGAATATGGAAGATTTTTTCTAATGTTTAACACTTTACTTTTACAAACTGTTCTAACTTTAATAAAAATTTGGAAATGTCCCGGCCTTTGGAAAATACATTATGGAAACCATACATACCTAGCTTTAAAACAAGATGATAGTTCCACCACAATTAGAAGCGAGGTTATGAATTTTGAAGATGACTTTGTACGTACATTTTTATTTAACGTTCTTTTTTTCATATTGGCAACCCTGCTGGACGAAAACCGTGTATCAATGAGGACTACAATTTTACATATATACACGTTACTTTATATCGTCTAGCATCCACATTTTATATAAATCTGAAATGGGTTGTAAGGTTCCTTTTATCTTTTGTGTGATGATTTGGCATGGAATTCTTCCTACGTCTGTTGATGTTGAAACGCAAAATATAACAAAGTTTCAAGTGACGTAATTGTCCAAATCAGCGTGAAAGAGCTAAAACTACTTGAGATTATTTTGGCAGCTCCAGCATTCAGGCAAAGTACATGGTGTGCGTTTTGAAAGATGTGAATCGCGATTGAAGGAAAAAAGTATAACTTTTTTTTTTATTTTATCCAACTGAACAATCATACAAAAACATATAACAATAATGTTCATAAGCCGAGACAGAAAGAATATAGTGTTCTTGCCACCTATTTTGTAGATAAATTAACTGTAGCTGTTGCATTTACTGAACAAATTCCCTATCTTTATTTAACTGACAAACATGCTCACTTCCGATTCTACGAAAGATATTTAAAGACCATGGTTTTTATCATGTCCTGTCACCGAAGCTCCCGTAGGACACCTTATTTATCATAATTTGTACTGAGGCCATACACCTCTTCACAAAGAACCCCTATATTAAACAACATTATCAATATAAATGCTGTTTATGTTTCTTAAAGGACCCCTCTCCCTTATATACTCGTAACAAAAGGCATAACAACATTTTTTTTCCCTTCTTTCCCTTCCTTAAAAAAAAAAAAAAAACCTAATAACAAAATGAAAATCCTACTCTCCTTCGTGTATAGTACTCAGACCAATATAGATTGGAGCCGCACAACTTCATCACCTAACGTTTGAGCTCCAAATTGCACTTGCGTGCGAATATAAACCTTATATTCGGCCACTGTCATCCATTCATTCTCTTTCATGTAATAAAAAAATAAAGTTGTTGCAATCAACCAATTATGAAATTTACGACGTCCCTTGTCACCATATCGGTGACTTGGTTTATAGAAGTAACACATGTAATCCTCATAAGCCATTACCTGATGCCACAAAGTATTTAGCCAGCCTAATAATGTTCCGTATACCGAATTAAGATGACGACAACGTGTTAAGAGATGGAAAAGAAATATCTTCCTTTCCCCCACATTTGTTACATCTATCATGAGAACTAATTTGTAATTTATATAATTTACTTCTATACGGAATCACTTGATGTATCAACAAAAAACATATATTATAAATATGTGGCCAGGCTACTACCTCGGATAAGTTCCTTCAAACATTAATATCATTCACCAAGTGTTTGCAAAGCCTGTCTACGGAGGCAAATTTTGGATATATGTTAGCAGGTATCCCTGGTAAAATTTCTTTACGGACTGAAGTACATTAAAGTTCGGATCGACAAAAAGGTAGGTCAAAGGAAGTTGGTCTGGAGCTGTTCGTCGCCAAGGACAAATGTATACCGGAAGAGGCTTGAAACTCAATCGAAATATATCCAATAACCATAGCGACAAAAATTTATCTTCGTGGTCCGTTAAAGCTTGCGTCAATCGTTGAATTCTTAAGGTCCGTGACTGCCATTCCAAATTAACTAATTTTATCCCTCCATGATCCGCGGGAAGAAACATGATTTCTCGAGGAATACGTAAAGTATAACCTCGGCAAAGAAAGTAGCCACTCTGTTTTTGTATTAGGCCTAGTACATACACCTTTGGGAAAGGCAAATATTTGTATAAAATATGCCGCCATGCTGTATACATAAGTATTTAAAAATCGTCCTCGAGCCTCAAGCGCGCAAAAAGCGTCTTTAAACTGGATCATGCTCCCGTTAGCCATTGATGTCGCGTTGTTCATAATTATCGATGCAAGGTTATTTTCCCACACTATCCCCAAAATTTTGATCTGTGGAACTAACGAAATGGTGCCGTTTTGCACAAAATTATGTTTCGCACTCAATACCATAAGTTTTGTTTTTTGTAGATTCAGGGATAAACCGATCACCTGTTGAACCCAGTCATTAGGTTAGATACTCTTTGTAATTCGTCTGGGGACCGTACGATAAAGAAACAATCATCCACGTATACGAAGAGTTGACATTTAGAAAATTTGAAGGTAATCCCGGATAACTGTTCCTGCAGTGTGTACAATAATGGAGCCAGGGCGATCGAAAACAAGATAGGTGAGACCGGGCAACGTTATATCTTAAATCCCGGAGCGATCCATTGATTTATAATTAACCGCAACGATCTACCTTCTAATATCGACATTAGAATTGTGACAAAAGTAACGGGAAATCCTGTCCCCAACAAAACCTGTTTTAAATAGAATTGTTTGATGCTGTCGAAAGCCTGGGCAAAATCTGTGCTCAAAAGCGCTATATTATTATCTTTAGTTATGTGTGTATACCTAATCACTTCCCTGAGTGACATAAGGATTTCATGTATTGGTCGTGTACCGCGGAGACCATGTTGCGCAGGATGTAACACTTTATGGCAAACTTTGCTGAGACGATTAAAAATACATTTCATTAATAGCTTATGATCCGAGTTGAATAAAGATATGAGGCGGAAATCATTGATTTTAATAGGGTGCTTGACTGATGAGGTAGTGTTGGCCCGTTTGTTTAATAGGACTCCGTTTGCCTCGAACATTTATTCCGATAACATGTTCCCCCTCCATAAGTCACTGAAAGCCCTAACTAGATAAGGTATCACTAGATCTTGGAAAGTAAGATACCATGGGTGGGAACACCATCAGGACCCGCCGCCGACCGATAATTCATTTGCTTTAAGTACGTCCTGTTCAGTAAAAGAACTCGAAAGTACGTCCCTGTCCCTGTTATTCAACATTCCCATACTCTGACCTAACAAGGCATTATATTCGGATGTGGCGGACCTTGGCACTGGGTCCGGCCTCGCAAATTTCTTTTTAAAATCCTGAAGAATTGCCCACGAAACGTCTTTGCCACTACAAGTCTGTCCTGTTTCCGTTTTAAAATGCTCCACGAAATGTTTAGAGCGCGATTTCATAGTTATATTGAGTAAGTCCACAAAGGGCTGTTCTTGAATACCTAACTGCTTCATATTTTTAATCAAGTACGAGGTGTGGTGACGACTAGTTGCTTTCTGTTTTAGGAATGCCTGAAAACGGCGTATATCCCCTATATGGTCCTCACCCCGACTATGAGCGATTATTGCATCGTTTAATAAGCGGTGATAGTAAGCTATTTGTTGGCGTTCAGTTCTTTTATGTCGTTTAACATAGTCTTTGGAAATATAAGTAATACTTTCTTTGAGCTTCATCCATTGGTTAGCTGCTGTTGCATGTTGAAATGCATAAGACATACGCACCTGATTGAAACATTCATTCAACTTTACCCGATAGTCCTCCTTGTGTAAACATTGAAGAGGGATTACCCATCTGTACGATTGTTGTAAAAATTTAGCGGTCGGAAGATTTAATTTTGTAACCACCACCGTATTATCTGATAATGCATTTTTCTTAGGTGTGATATTAAGGCATTTAGGTAAAACGGCTGATGAAGCTAAAATCACATAAATTCTACTAGCCCCACCCGAATAACAATAAGTGGGACTAAATTTACCCGGATAATAATGATGCTATAAGTCCTTCAAATTCCACAGGCGAAGAAACGCTCTGTAGTTTTCACTAACCGAATGTTGAGAAGTACTATCTATCGGTGGCGAGGTCGTGTTTACATCTCCCAGAATCAGAAATTGCTCAGGTTTTAACTCATGTAACCATAATGAGAAATCCTCTGTTTGCGCATAGCACTACCACTCTGTGCGTAAACACCTAGTACTGTAAGATCAAAAAGGGTTGCTGAAAGAAGTCCTTCTGTCTGATCGAGAACAAGTTTGATTGAAATTTCAGTCACATTGAAAGTAAATGACTTTGTAATAAGCATGGGGTTCAATTTGCGTAACTTCACTTGGCGCTAATTGTAGTGCTTGAGCGATGTTTTTGTGAATATCAATAGTAGGTCTTCCAGCTACTTGATGGAAATCAATCTTGATCGTTAAATCCCGACAGAATTGATCCATATATATATGTCTGGTATAACTCTGTCTCAAAACCGAGGATCAATTTGACTTGATCCCCCACTAACTCACGATACGATAGAACACTCGCTAGGTACAACCTCCAGCTAACACACCACACCGTGGAATGTAACTTGAGCTTTTCTAACTCGTCTTGGATAACATGACATTAAGGCCGTGATTCTTGTAGTTACATAGTGCCATTCTTAATACGAAGTGACGCCATCAGTACTGCACCACATACCGCCATTTTTGCATGTAGTGAACAACTCGCGTACGTAAATTTAACGAAAATAATAATAACACACGGACTGGTGGCTGTCGCAATGTGTTTCTATAAGTGACTGTCAATAATTTGCAATGGATTCAGTGGTATAGCGCACATATGGCTCAACAACTGTGGCACCGAAAGTAAAATTCACTCCGCGCTCACAACGCGGAAACAGCCAAATAGGTCCACCACATACTTCCCGCTATTTCACACTTTTAGGACTCTATAAACTTCGAAATATTTAGCGTTTCAACAATTCCACACATGATGAAAACTATATGGAGAGTATCTAAATTGCAGCATATCCCTTTCTGCGACCTAAACATTACTACTAAAATAGAATACTTCCATATTCATCACAAACTTAACATAGCGAAGAGCTCGAATTGGGCAGTTTAGGACACTGATTCATTATAATTTATATTGGTTACATCGTACTACAAAAATTATGAACTCACACTGAATACTAATATCGATGCCTGCCCTTAGAACCGAGTGGATTCACTTAGTCCTGTACACAGAGGTCTTTGGTTCAATTTTCGGTTGATTCGCTGACTCGCACTTATCCCAGTGCTCATCAAGGAAATTAACAAAACTTTATTCAAGCACCTTTATCAAAATACCGGTCATTATTGTAGGTCATAACCCAACCCAAAACATTCCATAGCCTACATCCATCTACCCGCATTACCTGTACAGTGGATTCCCTCACAACTTGTGACACCGTTTCCCGTAATTGTGCAGCCATTCCTGGCTTGCCTAGCGCCTTTGTAAACTTTCTTTCACTCATTTTGAAGGACATTTTTAACTAGGTTCTTTAAGAAAAAGTAAATTTGTCTTCATAAAAACAGGAAACACAAATAGACAACACTACCGACGCCATGATTAACAGTGTTACCAAGTGACGTCTACTACTCTACTCCGCATTCCGCAAGTATTTCTTACTGATTACTGTGAATATTCCCATTCCTCCTCTCACTTGAATTTTATGATTTTTTTTACTTCAATTGTGTACCAGCAGTCCACCACTATGGATGATTTTTTTGAATTATTAAGTTACTTTGGGTTTGTTTATAATTAACGTTTATCTCCATGGCCGACAAAGGAGAGTATAAGTGAATAATTCCAGATCAAATGTGCTACAAGGCGTTTCACAGGGCTCGAACTTAGGACCACTGCTGTTTGTGTTACATATAAATGACCTGCAAAGCTATTCACAATAAAAGAGTTCTTTATGGAGATGATATTATACTTTCTACTACTAGTAATGACACCGAATCGCTTAAACATAAAAAAATGAATAATTGAACGGACAGTCTAATAATCGACCAAAAGTTGAATTGGGATAACGGATAGCCACACTGAGAAACTATGTAATAAATCCTCTTCAATAAATCTGGTAGGGTAGCTCATTAAAATTCTTCGAATCTGATCCAGCTGGTTTAATCTATTAAAATAATCTTCAGCTTTGTCCATTAATTCGATTGTAATGCTGAGTTTCGCCAAAGGTACTTAAGTAATTTTATGGAGGAGCTTTTAAAACTCTTGTTTTAATTCCGATGGAAGTTTCATCACATCCCGTTAGGATGTTACCATTTATTACAAGCAAACATTTTAAATCAACTTGCTTTAAGTACAATTTATGAATGAGTCTCTTGTTCTGTTCCATTCCATATTTCAACAGAAGTTCATGTTTATGCTATAATGGGTATTATCTAAGGTAATTCAATACCTGTGTTATTAGAACAGACAATAATATGTTTGTAAACTTCCAAAGCGTCTTGTATGTGAAGAATTAAACAGCATAAAGTTCCCACTGTAAAAACTGTCAAACAGTTGCACTTATTGTTTTTCTGCCTTTATAGTTGGTTATACGTCAACTCCACGTACCAGACCGCTCACAGTAATTTCATACTTTTCTTTTTTTCATTAATGTAATAGCATAGATCTCATAATAAGAGATATCTTATTATGAGATCTATGGTAATAGTTTCAAGCTGCAATCTACGCCAATTTCTTTTTTATTTCGGAACACCAGAACTTAACTAATTAAACTTCCACAGTAAATTCTAGAGCATCAGATCCTTTCCTTCTTTGTCTTTGCTAGAGAGTCCTCCGTATAACTATCAAAGTTAAAGTCCACTCTTTGAAACGCACCAAATTTAGTAGGTCTCTTCCAAACGACGTCAAATATTTTACCGTCACTTGGTATTGAACTTAAACTTCTGACATCAAATCCATAATTACGGCAGCAGACATACTGGAATGTTGATCGAAGTTGTAATTCGATGGAGACAATTCTTCTTCTAGTTCACTCGCTATAACAGCCTTTGCAGGTTTGACCTGAAATATATTCTTACTACAGCAACACAAGCCATTGGACCAACGGTGGTCCAACAATGTAACGTTGGCCCTCCGTTTACTATTCGATGACACGATGACTTATGCTGCTTGGGTATCAAATAAAGAGTTTGTTTCGAAGACGTCACACTGAAATAATCTTTTCAAACTGCCACCCCGTTTACTTTAGATGCCTTTCAACGTTTTAAAAAGTCTTTTTGAAAGCACAAGATATTTTAATGGGCGACTAAAAGCTTGCGTCGCATCCTGTAAGTCGCCATTGTAACCTGCCGTGATACAGTCTAAACAAACATATTATTAGCAGTATTTTTGTGGTGCTCCTTCCGTCCTTCGATAATCAACAATTCATTATGGTTGATGATGTGTTCTGGCAGATTGTCATCATTACAATGAAAGAGACACTTGTTACTTGTTCTGTTTCCAAAGAATTGAAACTAGAAAATGAAGGGCAAGCAGCCAATTACGTAAGTAAACAACTTTAGCGCAATGCTATTAAATGCATAATTTGATATGATTATGAGCATAATTCATCGTTGATTGCTGAGTTCTTGATTTGATTTGATTTTTAAGTTATTATATCTGAAAAGCTTAAACTGAAGTTGCTAATTCGGTTTTAGGTAAGGAAACCCACCCAAGAAAATATACACTAATGCTAAAACGAACCCCTTGTAATCTATGTACAGCGGCGCAAATTGGTACTTCAGGTAAAGTATACAAAGAATAGTCTAAATCCAGATTTCGTAAAGGTGTTTTATAAAAACATAAATTACCGGAATAAAAATTAACTACTAGCCTCAATATTCAACCGTATTCAGAAACATTTTCTTCAAGTGACTACCGCTGTACTAATGAGTGATTAACAATATTTTAACATTGGTAGCCACTCGCTAGTACAACGCTAGGCACTCCAAAAAAGGTATCTGAATATTGCTGGTTATATTTATTGTTCGTAGGTACGGTACTAACTTGGACTTTACCTCAAGTGTGCATCAAATCTCGGTCGTATGTAAGCAAAGTATATGATTGGACTCCACAGCATTCTGTTCTCTTTCAATTAGTTTCCACTCGTCACCGAAATAATCAACAATTCGACAAATTTTTATAGTCATTACATCCAGAACTGATTTTCTGCTATCAAACTTTCTGTTTATATAGACAAGATCTCTGCCATTGCTATGGCAGCCAACTGGAGGTGACGTCAAGCTTTAGCTGCCCATTGAGGAAGTGATTTCTGTATTGAATTAAACGGAAGTAAATTAATCTTTTTGAAAGGATATCCAAGTTTTCTACTTTTTTTTCATGACAATTTCATTTATGAACTGGATGTAAGCCTGATTCCATGATCTTCAAATATGAAGGCTGTCATGGGAAAACCGGGGTTGTCCTTTTCTAGCAATTTTGTGCTGTATAGTTCGTTCTATTGTGGGACATTGGAACTACAGAAGTGTCAAAGAACGAAGGAAAAAACTCACAAATGACGACTGGAGACAATATTACATATTTGTAGAGCCGCTTAAACATTAAGGATCATCTTGGAAATGTCACGAGGAACAATCGTTTTAGTGATGAAATCTTGATGTACAGTTGAACTTGTCATGTTCACGATATTTAGATTTCCTTGTTCATGAATTAATTCAACCATCTTGGCAATATGGGCGTCCATACGTTCAGAAATTGTAACGCTAAGCTCACAGTGAATTGCTACTTCGTATCTAATATTAACGAATCCAGTAATCTGCTTGAGTGTGTTGCTTATTGCTATTACATTGTGGTAATACAAATTCTTATTCTGTGGCGTCTTTTTTTAAATTTCTAATAACATTTTCTGGTTGATTTTTCTGTGATCATTGAATACCTTGCTCAAGTTTCATATTTCTAGAGACTGCACTGAAGCTTACCAAAAGACGACCCGCAACACCTTTTATCTTCTGTCCTTGCCACAGTAATCCAAAAACTTAATAAATACCGCATTAATGTCCTAGCTGGTCTAATTACGACACGGTTAGTGCAAGATAGCTCTAGTGGCAAAACATTAGTGTGGTTCTACAAAATCTTTACAGAGAATTCCAACTTACGGACGTATGGTCGACGATGTTTCCGACCCAAGTGGGAGCCACTTATTTCTACCCACAGGGTTACTCGCGACAAGATGTCATCTGTGTCTCTCATCATTTTTGGCAATACTTACAGTGTGTCCAACTCGAACGTTTAATATTCTCTGATGTGACGTCGCTATACATCTAACGACATCGTCCATCTGGAAGTGCAACGATTCTGTGTGTGAGGACCCAAATTATGTTTTGTTGGTTGCAAAGTTGTGGAACCAGGAAGTTCTGAAGTCTCAATACAGGTCTCAATACAACTTACGAAAGTGGTGGTAGCATTTTTTAATTTAAATAAATAAATTTGAAACAATACACCTTTGCAAACAGCTGCAGGCTTTTCACGTCAACAGCAGCAAGAACAATACGATATGTTAAAACTTTATAACGATTTGGTCTAAATAGATGTACGCTGGTTGCCACATCTTCAAAAGACTCAAAGCAATCTTCGGAGAATTCATACTGACAGAGTCCAGGGTAATGTAATTCGTTCTAAATTACAAAAACTTGCTATCACGGAACAGCCGAGTTCGTCAAACTCAATTCATGAACGAAAGAGAGCTAAATTACAAACTATTTAATTCATACACAGATGAGAGGGGCCAAATCGTAACAGGTAAACACATTTACAAGGCCATACGGGATTACTATAAAGTTCCTTACCAATGTCAGGCTTCGGATGATATTGTATTTATGAGCCCCCAAGCTGAGTGGCCGGCTTTAAACGATCTCCAGCAAGCTGACTTAGCAAAACCATTTGCAGAAGCCGAAATTACTCAATCCAATTGTTTACTATGAAAGACCACGAATCGCCGGGCGTTGACGACCTTGGTACACTTTTTTAC